>JAUZNK010002873.1:0-11220 GCA_035046665.1 Euphysa ruthae | reverse complement strand
TGGAAAAAGAAAACATGGAATTCAAAAAAATTTTTAAAACTTTAAATAATATTGTAAAATATTTCCTATAAGGAATTATTTCTTATTTCGTCGTGAATGCTAACAGCAACTTTTAGAAACCTACAGCAAAAATTTTGATCATATATATAACTTTATGTATGATAAAATATACTACTAATGAAATTTTTTTTATGTCTGAAGTGTTATTACATATTTTTATTTTTCTCTGAAAGGTTTGCGGTATCTTACGAGAGTAAATAATCCGAGGGAGCCTCGTCCTCCGGGTAATCTAATATTCAATCGCATAAATTGTCCGATATCCCTACACCACATCTTCGTACAGTTACAGGTTTCTTTCTAAATATAGGATACTCTCAAACCAATTCTTAACCAACTTCACTGCAGTAACTTCCAATAATTGTCATGTGGCGGAATCACATTTGGAAAGAAAGTCACAGAAATAAAATTCATACCAAAGAGTTTGAAAATATTTGGAGTATATATGAAGCGTGATAGTTATTTTTCAACCTATAATTCTATGATCTTTTTATTTGAATGAAATTAGATACTCAAAGTTTGCCGAAATGGTTAAAATTCTCTATAATCTTTTTTTTCTTAACCCAGATGATGATACATTCGGAAAAAATTAACATCGAGATGCATGATGACTAGGTTCCACAGTAATTAAAATCATTCAAAACATGGGATTGATCCCTTAAATTACTTCCAATTTTTCCACCATTACAACAGTTTCTTCCACCCGAGAGTATACTTTATATCTAAGGCTACTAATCGATCATGTATTGAATATTGCTGCCATTTTTGGACCGGAGACGCAGATTTATGTCTACACCTTGTTGGTCCGAATCTTCAATCACTTTCCCATCGCAGAAATGTAGCCTCATTGCCACTGTTCTATAAGTATTTCCATGGACACTGTTCAGATGATTTGAAAAAATTTAATACTTTCACTTAAGACTTTCTCAAGGACCACAAGGTTTCCATCTGGTACTCCTCATCATTTAACAGCGCAGATCACTAAATTCCGTTTTTCCATGTATAAATCAAACATTTTTTTTTTACAGTTATTTATGTTAGTAGTCAACATAAATTTTCTTAGTGTCTCTTCTGCAACTTTCTAATTTTGGAAAAATTTCGTTATAAATCTGACGTGGTCTAACAAGGTAATAATTCCAGACTATTTTTGCTTCAAAGTGAAAAAGCATCAAGTCATCTTTTATCGTCTTTTCAAAATTTTATAAAACTAAAAAGGCAACTAAAAAAATATATGATAACAAATGTCATGGAATTTCTAATTATAATATTAATACGTGTTAAAAAAAATGATTAAAAAACATATATATTTGATAAACATTATTGTAAAATACATTCTAAAACAACAAATTACTATGATCAAATTTACACACTTGATTTGTTCCTGAAAAAGTTGATTTTATAAAAACGCCATTTTTTTTTTCCCGCTTCAACTCAATGTTATTAACTCTGATTTTTAACGCAAACAAAATCTAATTTCTCGAAAATGTCAAAAAAAAAAAAGAAAAAAAAATTTTTTTTGATTATTGGGCATTTAATCTAGTGGCAATACTTTCTCGAAGATAATGATAAATATAGATATTTATTTTAAATGGCTGACCATCTTGAAAAAATATCTTCTTTCACATTTACAATATGTTTAATTGACAAACTGACTTTGTCAGAAATGTAAAAATGACTTTAAGGGAGCCGTTGCTAAAGAAAGTATGGACATTATTGCTTCTTATTTTGAATTTCTAAACAAGAGCTAGAAATTTATGTGCCTCTAGATAAATAAAAAGTGCTCAGATATAAAAATGATCCATTAGCTGGAGTAGAAGAACTCCATAAGCTTTGGTTGGTGGGGGGAATGCAGGATAAGAGTTACTCTGGTGTAAATTAGGGGTAGACAGAGTTGATGAGTTTTAAATTTCCAAGACGTGACACCAAGATAATTTGGTTAAAAACCCGGGCCCAATATTTATTTCTTGTAAATTTCAAAAATTTAATAATAATATACATATTTTTAAATACTACAATACTTACAATACTAAAGATACTAATATGAAACAATCCTGGTTAGAAATATGTAAGTGGACGATAAACTATAATGCATCTTTTTAAGCTTTCATGGACTTTAGTATTGCTTTTGGTGCCCCAAATAGCAAACGATCAAAAATAAACACATCCCTAAACGATTTCTGAGAGATGGAAATATGGAGTAAAAGTCTGTATGGTCATGTAGCTTTATAATATTTTTGCCAATGATTTTAACATTTTTACAAAAAAAACACCTGTTTCAAAACTTTTAAAGGAATTTGGAAGTGGCAAATGATAATTATACTAAAAGCTTGGTAAAGCTACGTCTATAAAACATATGATCCCACAACCAGAATAGGTTAAACTTAGTTAGCTACTTTGACTGAATTCCAATACACTATAAGCTTTACAAACACACATTAATACGAAATAAACAATACAACATGGCAAAATTCATTTCAGCATAATAAAAAGAAGTCTTGATGTAGCATTTCTTTCTCAGATTTTCAGTCAGGACCAAGCGTGCTAAGTTATAGGATAAGTGGTATTTTTAATGAAAAATTATAAGACGTAACTTTATTATTCATTCAACTAATTGATGTGAAATGAAAATAAAAATTTGACAGAAAATTTTTAAATCAAATGCTTAACATATTACCAATATGTTCCTAAATTTGTTTAAATTCTAAAAATCTTTAAAAAATTGCTAAAACCCCTTTTAACATAAACTATGTCAGATTATAAAAAAAAAAAAAAAATTTCCAAAATTTCGACGTTAAAATGCCTTAGATGTATTTTTAATGAAAAATGCAGGACGAAACTTTATCCACCCAACTAACTGTTGTCGCAATTAGCACAATTGAGCTAATTTGAGTTCAAATGAATTGAGGTAGAATTTGGGAGAATTCCACAAAATTAAGATCTAAGAAAAAAAATTTCTTATATAACTCATATGCCATTGAAGTTCTGCTTAGAACTTACAGTATTCAAAGTTACAGTAAAAATTTACTAAAAATAGCTACATAAAGGAAAGGCTCAAGGCTTCACTTTGATCAACTTCATCATCATCACTATCATTATTAAACCCTTTGTTTAAAGGAGTCCTTAAAGCCTTATTTGGCAAAAATGTAATATTTCCATCCCTGACCTGATCCTCTACATCTGCGTGTGAATGAACGAGACGATCATCACTGCGAAGGTATTCAGGAATTTTTTGCTCTGGTATTCGTATTGAACGACGAACTGGCGTAATAACTTTGCTGCTTAATTTACCTTGCAGTCTAAACAGAGGTTAAAGAATTTTTTAATATTTTTTATAAATCAATCAATTTATTTCAGGAGTTTTTACATAATTTTTATTACTAGTGAATTTCAGGTGATAACAAAAGTCTAGCGATGAAGGCTTAATGGATGAGAAATAAGTCTTTGTTGGGAAAGTTTGTATAAAGTCACACTTGATATAATATATTGTACCTTCGTTTGAAAGCAGATGATTCAAGCATACAGTAGTTGATTTTTGAGGCTTCAAAATCAACTGGACTTATTTCATCTAAAAAGAAGACTCTTCGACCTGGAGTTGCAGTTGCATCTAAAGCAAAATTAATAAGCACATATTCGCTGGAGAACCCTGAAACCTCCTTAACAATAACAATAAAAATATGAACATTATATGGGTTTCACACATTTAGAGGGCAAAAGCTACAATCTTAACAGCTCTCTATGCTCCTCTAATAAAATGCAGAATTAAAGAATTAAAAAAATTGACGAGGAATTTCAAAAAAATTATAAGAGTCTTTGGTGATATTATTTAAAAAATTGTTTTTAGAAAGGAATTTAAAACTCTACCCCTAGCACTTCACAAAAAATTTCAGAAAATTATAATTAATAATAATTTATAATTCATGTAAAAAAGGATTACAAACTGACGGACGTACTGACATTGGTGCATTCATATTATATAACTTAGATCTAGAATTTCTTTGTATTTTAATATTTAGCCATTGATATTCTGCAATTAAAAGAACTCTTATTAAAAGAACTCGTAATTCCTTATTAAAAGAAACTATTAACGTCTTATTAAAAGAATTTATTAACGCCTTATTAAAGGAATTTATTAACGCCTTATGAAAAAACTTGTAAAAGAATCATGTAGGTCAGTCTAAATGATTCTTTAATCTACTTTAAAGAAGCAAAATTAGCTAAAATAAAAAAAGTTTAAACACACTAGAAATTCATTCACGGTCGAGGTTTTTAAGTAATTAAGTTCAATAAAATTGCCAAGTGAAAACCCAAATTATAGACCATAAAAAGTAATGTTTGCTCATCTGAAAGACTGCCAAAGGAAAAATAAAAACAAGAAAAAGGTGATAACCCCTTGAGCTGTGAGAATACTAAAGATATTAAGGTAGCGACAACCAACAAACCACTTCAACACACATCACCACTATCAATCTCTCAACTCAATCCTTCTTCACAAAGAAGCTATGCAAACTAGCAAACAGTAACTTGAAATATGAGAATATAAAGGATTTCAAAGTTACTTCCAACTAAAAAATGATTCCAAAACACTTATTGAACTAATTCAACTTCACAATTATTACATAATTGTTCCATTCAAATTTATGCTTTGCCATTTTTTTTTTTCAATTAGATTGAAATAATGAAAAGAATACAACCATACTAGGTTTGAACATTATACTCTTACCTCTGTGGGACCATTGAAAACTGGGCATTCCTTGTGGTACCTTGTCACCAAATTTCATTCATCAGTCAAAAAGTCTCTCCATTTATCTGCTATCCTATGGTACAGAATTCCAAGCCACCTGTACATATCTACAGTCCCACCTACTCAGCCTATCAGATAACAGCACCTGTACATATCTACAGCCCGATCTACTCAACCTATCAGATAACAACACCTGTACATATCTACAGTCCCACCTACTCAACCTAACAGATAGCAGCAGAAACAAAAACAAAATATATTGGGTTGTAAAATATTCATTTGTGGTCAATTTTAGAAAACAGATGTTAAAAAATGTTAATTGGATGACATATAACATACAATTAGTGCCAATGTTACGTTCTTCAGATGTTATTGGAGGAACTGATGTGTTATCTTTTTTCTAGAATAAGAAAAGTAATGTTAAAAACTGCAATGTAAAAAATTATATTTTTTAGAGAGAAGTTTCAAGAAAAAGGAATTCATTTTATTAAAAAAAAAAAAGAAAAGAAAGAAAAAACTATTTGGACAATTAACATCGTGCAAAACTTCACCATAATTTTTAAGTGAAAAAATGGCTGTATTTTTGCACAGAATCAAAGAACAAAATTTTTGACAGACGGCCATCTAGGTCAAAAGATGTCTTCTAAACCAACTTAATAAATTTTTCAAATAAATTTTTTAGACCTAAAACTCATACTTGGGTCCTAAAATAAAACTTTGAGAATTTGGTAAATTTAAAAAACAGAACTTAAAAAAATTCCAAAGATTGATTTTATTATTTTTGTATTCAAAATGATCATTTTGACTATACTTCTGGGTTTTCAGGGAAAAAAAAATGTCCTAAGGACCATTTTATCCCATTTTCAAATTCCAGATTTCAAATTCCATACTTCAAGGATAACTAAACTAGAAAGAAAACATTCTACCTTTTCATTTTCTACTGGATATTCATTTTCTTTATTTTTTTGCTTTTTTTTATTTGATTTTTCTAAATGCTGTTTTATCTTCATAGTGCTGGCAGGCAGCTTTCTAAAATAGATAGCAGTAGAATTTATAGAATTTTCATTGGTGGTGGCACAGTGGTAGGCTTTACATGCACTAAACTCGAGCCCTACCGTGGGTGGCAATCGTTAAATAAGTTAGACTTCCGATGATCTTCCACCATTAGGTAAATAAATAAAAAAAAATATACAAGATTGTTTGGTCTTCACACCAGCAGTAAATTTAAAATGCTTTTAAGCAAGCATTTGCTACTTTAGTAAGCTTAAAAACAGGAAAAAACCTTAAAGTTATAAAAACAATTTTAAAATCATAACAATGTAATAACTATTCTTTTTATTGGTAATAAAAACAGTAAAAAAAAAAAAAAAAAAAAAATAATAATAATAATAAAAAAACAAAAGTAGTTTATTGCTTTTATTTTTATATTTTACACAACTTAAAATATCACAAAACACTATGCGTAAAAACTTTAAATTAGTTAGCTTGAAATTGTGTGAGGAATACTTTTCTGAAATACATAAACCTGTTTTTGGCTCCAAAACCTCATTTGCAGTTTTCTTTCATATAAACGACAAAATGACACTTCATATATTGTTGTTGTCCACAAAGCTAGCCAAGATTTGGATAAAACCAAAAGTAACAGTGGACCACTCCTTGCCAGAATTGCACGAATATAATTTACCAGAGCAAAGTTTAATAAATTATCATTAAACTTTTGTCTTGACAGTGTTAATTGACCTAATGTACCATCAATTTTGGAAACTTTTGTATTTAAAATTTAGGTGACTGAAAAAATTTCACGCCCCTACACTGGTTTAATTGAACGCCCCTACTCTGGTGTAATCAAAATTCCTTAGCCTGGTTTAATAACACGTCACTACTCTGATTTGATCCCATTTCTCTACTCTGTGTTGATCAAATGTCTCTATTCCTGTCAACTCAATACTCAATTCTTCCTCCCAGAAATTAAAATCAACTTTTTAGTTTCCTCCCTAGAATACAATTAGAATTCAGGAGTAGATGTTAAAAACAGTCACCAAGTTCCTGTTAATAGGGATTGCTGAAAAATCAAATTTGAGTGCCTATCAACACACCCTGTGTTAAAAAACCATCAATAAAGAAAACAGAAAAATAACATCTAATTTCTGTCAATAGATGCTTAAAACACATTCATTAAGTGCTTGTCAATGTCCACACATTTTTCTAAAATAAAATACACTGAAGAAAAAATCTTTCGTTTTTATATTTCTCAACGACTTCTCTTTTTAACAATTGGGCTCTTCTTTGGTGTTTGACAAGGCCGGCATATCAGATAAGTATTTAGAGACTTCTGCAAACATCAAGAATTGCCAATGTGCGCAGCAACCATGGTGGATGTTTGATATTAGTTTTTATGTTGAGGCTGTCAATACTGTCCTTATTCGTCATAGGACTTCCATTAATGTGTTGTGGTCATTATAAGCTGAAATTCAACAGTTAAAAAGCAACAAGTGCTTTGTGTTGTTAAATATAAAATTTTTAACAGCATATTTATAAATAACACTAGCAAAAAATTTTGTTTTATGAAACATATATCAGAAAATATCGGATTCTGTTTTTTAAAATTGTTTTTTTTTCATATTTTTATATATCTTTAGTAAATAATGGAATAATGTGATAAAATGCAATGGAAAATGAAAATAATCGAAATGCAGTAACTATTTTTTCAAAACAAAAAACCATAATTAAGACCCATGATCACAAAAAAAAAATTTGAGATATTTTATAACACAAAAAATTTCGTAGTTGGAAAATATATTGACAACAACAAAAAAAGATCTTTTTTTAAAAAAATTTGACGCATTTAAAGAAATGGATAAACGGATATTTGGTTTGATAAAAATTTTAAAGTGGTAGATCATCGTTAAAATTTTTACTAACATATAAAATTTGTACCAGAATGAGATCATCAAAAATTTACTGAGTGCAATAAAATTTTCAAAAGAGGTAACTGCAAGGATAAATTTTAAAATGTAGTAACAATCAGAAACGTTTTGAGAGAATTGCCATACTTGGGCTACAGAAAATCTTTTTCAAAAAATAAACCTGTCACTTGCTTTCTCTTATGATCTATGACAAATTTTCAGAAAAAATAAAACTTTTGCTTGGGTTCTAAAGTTCACTCCAGTTTTTTTTTAAATGTCTTAGTTTTAAAGTTAATCTTAAAACAGTTGAGTTAAAAAAAAAAAAAAAATTAAACTAATGATTAAACCATTTTGAGGCTTGCTTTTGTTAAATAATTTTTCATTTATAGATTTTACCAAATTCCAATATTCTAATTTGAGATTGAAATAATGAAATTTTTAAAACTCACTCTTGGCACATGTCTTTAGCTTTCCATGTCGTAAAATGATTATTTAAATATTTATATTCTGGTAAAGGTGTGTCATGTGTCTTCTTCTCAGATAGTGTTCTCTTGTCAGTAAAAAATTGCTTGCATTTATTGACATTATAACTGTCCTTTAGAGGTTTTCTTGTGTTTTGAGAAGGCTCTACTTTGGTTTTCGTCATATGGTGTGACATAGTGTGGCGTCTTTTCACCGGCTTGAATTCTTTTTTGCATTTTATAGGAAAATTTGAGTGTGGTTTTAGACATGGTATTGTCTGATGTGAAACTGTATGTCTCCGTTGATTTTTCTGTCTATGTCTTACAGTTTCTAAAGCCTTCTTTACACTATCTGGTAATTCAAATGATGGACTTGATACAATTCTTGAAAGTGGTCTTTTTCGACTCAACAAATAGTGTGTTGGTTTCCCACCCTTCTTTCTAAAATAATTAAATCAATTTTAAAATTTATACATCAAGTTTTTATGACTTTAAGATTCTTTTGTTGTGATATTTAATAATTAGTAATAATTATAATAAATCATAATTATAATAAAATATAACAAATAATAATTACACTGAAATTAAAACTTTCTCCGAAAATACATTAATTTTGTTTAATTTTGTTATAACAAATTTTACTCTACAATTTTTAAAAAAATGACGAGTTAGATCCGTGTGGATTGAACTAACAGAGCTATAATAACTGTTGGAAATATTGAGGCAGAAAAAATGTCAGTTGGAGAACTTGCTAAAATTCATAGACCAAATTGCTACACTTTCATTGGCAGACACCATTTATATACATATAGTATATATACATTTTGCCAGCAGTAACACTCTGGCCCTTGCTGCATTTCAAATGTGGGTAACTTTGCCTCTAACTTTTGTTACATGTGATGAGTTTAGATCACAGGATACACTTATACACTTAATGAATAGTGTGCATTATTGCATGTTTACAGGCACATAGTAATTACACTAATTACCCTTAGGAACCATTACATTAATGGTAGTAATTAGTCTAGTAAATGTAACTGCACTGTTTAATGAAAATCTAATTATTTATTATTCTCTAAGGAGTTTTGTAAATATATATATAAACTCAATAATTTTTAAGTATAATAATGAGCATTCCCTGATCTAAAGAAAATCATAACATGGTATCAGAAATGGTAAAAAACACACACAAATAAAAAGAACAAAGAAACATGGAAAACCTACTACCAACATCAACTGAAATGGATTTTGACTCATCGAACTTGGCTGCAACATAGAAAAAATGGAAGCAAAAAATGAAGCTCTACATGAATGCACTGATGAGATCGAAGACAGAGGAAGAAAAATATTCCTCATTCTTGTTCCTGATTGGTGACAGAGGTCGTGAAATTTACAGCAAATGGAAATGGGATAAAAAAATAGACGACCAAGGTGAAGAAACTGAAGAAGATGACATTACAATTGATGAGCTGATCCGAAGATTTGAAGAGTATTGTATACCAAGAAAGAATCTTATACTAGAACGAAGACAGTTCTTCCAAAGACAACAAGCAGCAGATGAAACAATGGATGTATACAACACTCAGCTACGGAATCTAGCCGCATCGTGTGAGTTTGCAAACATAAAAGAGGGCTAATTGTATATAAAACTGTGGATGGCATAAAATCAGAAAAGGTACATGAAAATCTTATTAAAAAAGGTGCAGATATCACTCTAGAGAAAGCCATCAACATTTGCAGATCAAATGAAGTCACTAAATCTCAGATGAAACTAATTGGAAAAGTTAAAGAAAATCATGTCGAAAATCATTAACAAAATCATAAAGAAATTGCTTGAATATCAAACAGACGAAGAGGAAGACCGAGTCAACTACCAAATAGAGGGCCGAGAGGATCAAGTGGTCAACAACCAAACAGAAGATCAACTGGACAGCAGCCAAGCAGGAACCATATGCACAACAACCATGTCAGAGAGGATCATATGGAGGAAAAAAAAAACATCCTGGGGAAGAATTGCCACAAATGTGGTAGAATACACAAACCATTGAACTGTCCTGCGTATGGTTAGATATGCACAAAGTGCAAAAAGAAGAACCACTGGGCAAAATGCTGCAACACAATGAAAATTCGAGAAACATCAACAAACGAATACTTGATTGAAGCAGTAAAAAGAAAACTCACAAAAGATGATGAAATCAACAGTTCAGAAGCCACAGTAATAATACAAATAAACAACAAGGTGAAAGATAGATAAAATCTATCAACAATTGTATGAAAGGATTTAAAATTTCTGAAAAATTTATATGAAAATTTTAATACATTAGTGACAATTATTCAACTAACTAGAGATACTATGAGTTCACTCATTTGTCGGTGAGTAAAACTGATAAACACCATTCATTACAATTCTCTTTGAAAGCATCTTTGCCACAATTAAAGAGTTGAAAATAGATGGCTTAGTGATAAAAATTTAGTTGAAAAAATTTTATTTCTTTAGAAATTATTTTCAGGAATTTTGTATGCTGTTAATGTTGTTTCAGCGTGTCAGGTTTTTAGAAATATTTAAAGGGGTAAAGTTTGATTGAAAACTTTCAGTTTTTAATTCTTTACAAAAAGCTTCATTTTTGAATAAATTCATAAGCTGACTGTAAAAAGTCAGTCAAACTCATACCTAGCATGATCTCCTTATGCTTGATTATTATTGGAATTTTCTTGATGTTTAAATTATAATTATACATTTGAAATCTCTTAGGATTTTGCTAATTTCAATGCTGCCTATTTATTTTTTTTTGTTCAGTTGTTCAAAATACTTAATTAATTGGCTATTAATTAATCAATTAAGTTTCTCGTTCCATTCAAACAACATTTCTTTTTATATGCTCTGGAGTGTCATGGAAATTTATTTAGGTCATAACTCGATTTCGGCTACCCTAAAAAAAAAACATAGTAGTCTTCTTGTAGTATGAAATTTTTTTGTCTAGATTATAGCTTCTGTGGTGGTGCTTGGATTTTCAAATGCTGTTGGAATTGTTTCGTTTCCTTTGTTTGAAAAATC
>JAUZNK010002872.1:0-11220 GCA_035046665.1 Euphysa ruthae | reverse complement strand
AAGAAGAATTCCAACTACCCCATGGTCATAAGCAAAATGTCCCAGTCATTATGAAGTGTAAATACCAAGAAGAATTCTAACTAACTTTGTTAAAAGGCAAGTTAAAAGTTTCCTTTACAAGGAAAACCTTAAATTTTCATGACCTTTGGTTAAACTCAGGAAATGCTCACAAGTCATATATTTAAAAAAAATACATTCTTCAAAAAATATATATGCAAATTGAAAGCTTGTTTTTATAATGAAAAATCATTCGTTATAATTTTGTAACAAGAGAGGATACTCGTTTCTGTTACCATAATATAAGTGTATATATATGAATTTATGTATTTACATAAATGAATTTATAATTAATAATGAATTTTAATACATAATGAATATTAATTTACATGCTGCATGCTACAAGAACTTTAAAAAATAACATTTTGCTATTTACATTTATTCAAATTACAGTCTTGAAAAAAATGATAGCTATAGTCTTGAGTTGGTATTTTGTTAGACTGATATTTTATTTCTTAATATAACCTTTGGCTGAAATTGTTTTCAAATTATAGTCAAAGGCTTATATTTGGTTTATGAATATAGCCTCAGGCTGCTTCTGAGCTACTGTCAGAGTTTGTGACTGTAGTTTCAAGCTTTTCTTTTGTTCAGCACTAGTTTGGTTGTTGACCCAAATTTCTTCATTGATGATTTGTTATATCTTGTTATATGAGATGAAAGAGTTTGCTGAATGATACTTACCCCTTAAATTTGGCTAAAGATACAATGTATACTCTAATTATGATAATGTTGAGTAGTATATGTTTAATCTAATTTATTTGTGTGAATGAATTGGGAACCTTGAATGAAAGTTTATTTAGATATTATTGAGGTAATAAAATTTTTAGTATGGTTTTTCTAATTCTAAATTTAATGTTACTGGAACACTAAAGTATGTTTGAAAATGTTTAACTTTAAATGTAATAACACAACACAACTCCCATCTGTTTCTCAAAACGGGCGGCTGACAATGTAACTCAACTCCCTTCTGTTTTCTCAAAACGGGTGGGTGAAAATTTAACACAACAACTCCCTTATGTTTTCTGAAAATGGATGAGTGACATGTAGCATTTATGGGTTGTGATATTTCGGAACTGTGAAATTTGTCCGTTGGGCGTATCTAAGTAATCGCCATTCCTTTATTTTGTAGGATTACGCAAGTTTCTGGCCTGATGATGGAAAACGAGATTACGAATTAGTAACAGTAGAATGTTTGCCAAATCAAAAAGAAAACCTGACATCAAGTAGCTATTTAAAACCTATTTATAGAATTCTCCCAATGGAAATTATTGTGAGAAACTTCAAAGTTACAGATAATCGAGTAAGTAATATTGTATCTTAAATATTTTTGTTATGTTTTAACGCGTTGATTTCCCAAGATAACTAAGTTAAACAATACCCAAACCTGATCTGTCATAAAACCTCTCTTCATTCTAGAATTGTAGTATAACAGTATTCTGAATAAAAGTTTATGAAATCGTTCATACCTCAGGAGAGTTTGTAAAAGAAACTTTATTGACTTCACGAAGTAATGTGAAAGTTGATATGATTTAATTTCAGTTTAATGTTATTGTATTTTCAGCAACCAAAATCTATATTGAATGTCAAACTACTTCAATATGTTGGTTGGACAGAAACCAGGGTTCCCAGCACTTGTAAGCCTGTTATTAGTTTACTTGTGTTGATCCAACGCTGGCTGCAGTACTCCGCAGGTGGTCCTGTGACTATTATATGTAGTGATGGAATAGGACGTAGTGGGACAATAGCAGCTATCATGTATGCAATCGAAAGGCTTAAATACGAGCAAGTAGTTGATGTTTTCCAAGCGGTTAAAATTATGCGGACTCAAAGATCTCACGCTGTTAAATATATGGTATATATATATATATATATATATTTTTTTTTTATTGAGTTAAATTCTTAAAATTGAATTAGTCTGCAAAATTTACCACCCATACTCAGATTTTTACTTATAATCTTATCGAATTTGAATTCCGGATGAATGATATAGTAGGGATGCTTACTTGATGTTACACCTGATCCTAGACTTTGAGAAAAAGTTTATAGGCGTATTGACACATTCATTTTTTTATTTCTCATTTTAAAAAATGATACTTTAAAATGGTTAAGAATTTTTTAAAAACATAAACATTGCTCGAAGAATTTCAGTTGCTTTACTTTTTACTCCGCCAAAATTTTTAAATCAGAAAAATTTATAATCTCACTCACTCACTTTCATAAAATATAATAAGTAGGAATTTTTGTTGCCGGGTTGCTTCAAAAGTTGCTGACGTTAATTTACTTTTTTTGTTGTTCTTACTTTGTATCGAGACCTAATGCTGCCACGTTTTATGACAAAAATTAAAATATGTCCATTATAACATTTTATTACCTTCCATTATGGCAAAGGGCTTTGTTGGGTTATCGATGCAGAAAATGACATTTCCACATAATTTCGAACCGTGATGTTTTTCGTCATTCTTGATATGTGTATATCTATCACTATTAATTGTCTATTAAGAATTAATAAAAATTTGTATGGGAAAGCTCTGATTTTGAATGCTCTGTCCATTTTTTAATGCGTCTAAAGTATTCTTACTTATATTTTCTCAATGTTGATCAAAAAATTTAATGCCAATATGTTTAACAACCTAAATAGATGGTTTCGGTTCTTGTGAACTTAGTTCAATCTATAAGATGCCCGAAATTCACCACTTTTAAAGGGATTATTCCTGATCTTTGAGCCTTAATCCATGTAATATTTGGTAATATTTATCTTAATGTGCAATCTATAACTACCGTGTAAAAAATTTTATTTAAAGTCAGATATACAAACTTGTAGCTATTATCGAAAAATTAAGCCAAGAAGATTATGATTAAACGTTAAAGTTGGTCATGTTGTCAAGTTTCATGGCGATTTAATTTATGAAGTTGTGTAAAGGCGTCAATTTTCAGCTGAATTGTTTCGAACATTTTGTTTCAATTCTAATCTATTCGCGATTGTATATTTTAATATATCTTTTATTCTAATATATATAATAATTATACTAATATTTTATTCCAACTTTAGGACCAATATAAATTTATTCACATGGCGATACAAGAGTACATCAGTGCGTTTGAAGATCACATCCTTCAAGTTTAAATAATGCAGTTAAATACTATTCTAAACTGGTCGTGCTCTGTTTCACGACGACTTCATTCCATTATTAAATTGATTACAAGTTCAGAAAGCCTTGAAAATATTAGCATATTGATGTTCTGACGGCCCGTTTTAATATTTGGTAAACTATGAAAACTTTATAAGGTCGTTCGTCCCATTAAAACAAATTGATTTGTGTCCTGAATTCAACTTTCAGCCGTTATTAGTTTCCGAAAATCTTGCAATGGAAGAATACCTTTGGTCATCGTAAACCTTTTATATTGTACGTGTTGATAGACTTAGAAATGAATCACTATGAATCTACCACATTCATGCTTAAACAGTCAAATCAATTTTCATTTGTATATATATATAACTTTTTTTTTTTAACTTTGTATTAAAGATTATATTTTCATGATCCTACTTTTTAAAAACTTTTGTGTCATATTTTTATAAATGAAATTAAAGCCATATTAAATTTATTTTTTTTTTTTAATTGCTATTTATGTTATTATTGTTACTGATAAATTATTTACTTACTTGTGAATTCTTTTTAATTCTTGCTCCTTTGGAAATCACCAAATTCCCGTAGTTTTTTTTTTTTTTTTTTTTTTTTTCTTCCTTAAATCCAATATTGTAGACCACAGTTTTCAACAGAGGAAATTGTTAGAAGAAATGAAGAAGTAGAAATTCAGTAGAAGAAATGAAGAAGTAGAAATTCAGGGGTGTTAAATTTTGAAGAGGCGTTTATTAGAGAAAATACTTTGAGAGTTGCATGGAATCAGATTTATTTTTTTAGGCAGTGGGAAGTTTTGGCATTTAGAATGTGGGTAATGTTAGGGTTAAACAAAATTTTAAAAGTAGTTTATGAAAGTCTATATCTCGCTATGTAATGGTATTTTTAAAAGAAATGACTCAGAATTCTAATTGTATGGGTTGGTGGGGTTACCAAACTTGTATTTGACACAACAAAATATTAAAATATTGCAATGGGTAATAGTCAGAGGAAATTGGGTCAAAACCTCAAAAAAAAAAAAAAGTTATCAACCCGAAACTTTCAGGAAGTTTTTGTTAATTGTTGTATTATAACATATCGAAAGTTTATCAGTCTGTCTGAGTGGTGGAAGACCCCCATTTTAGAGCTAAAGCTAAGCGGAGTTGTGCCCCAAATTTCGGTGAAAAAATTCTAGATTTTCAAATTTAATACGTGTCGTTTTAATACTAATTGTCTTCTACACAATTAAAGAGTTATAGGTCCCAAAATATCCCCGGGTTGTGCCCCGAATTTTGGTTTAAAACTTCAATTTTTTTTCTTCAAATGTTACATCCTTTTTTAGCATTTATGTTGGACAACTTTCAGGTACTGTGAATCTGTAAACAGATTTCAGAAGATACAATTGTAGAAATAACAAAATAATAAGCTAAAATTTATATAACATTAATTAGATATAAATCGGTTTTTTTTCGGTTGAGTATAGGGTTAAGGAAGGCATTACAATCAATTTGACTAGGTAAATGAAATTTAAGTATTTGTGCCCAATATATATGGAGCTTATTTATACATCTAACCTCTTAGTGAGGGATTGGGTAGTTTGGCTCGATTGGCATGACAAAAGTGATTTTTAGCGTAATGTGATAAATTAGGGATATAACGAACCAACTTTATTAATTATACTTACCCTGAAAATAAGCACACAAATAGTTATACGTGGCTTGTTGAGATTCTTTCTGACAAATATCACAACTATCAGTTTTTTCCTCTGCTCATCTTCAGTATAATAAAGGAAATATATCCTTGAATTGTGAGTGAATTTAAGACATAATATGTACACAATATATTAAATAACCTATTGCAAATACTGACAAACAAAAGGAATGCGCTTCTCGTTTGAGGATGACTCACGCTCAGCTTCCCATTTTGAGAATAAATACTATCGAAGTTCCTCTATCCCATTGAATGTTTTAACTTTTTACAACAAAAGATGATACATTTCTAATGATGTTATGGTGTTATCGGTCACCCCTTCCGAGAGAATTTGAAGCTTTGAGTGTGTTATCGCCAGCATTGGGAAAAATTTTTGAGCAAAACTTTTTTGTACGTCCTGATAAAATCGTACATCCGTACGTTTCTCCCCTAGATGTTCGAAAAATATCTACGTTTCCAATAGATCGAGTGTTGAAGGTGGTTATGTTTTCCTCTGTCGATGTGAAACTGAAATCGTACACTTTTTTGCTAAATACTCTGTCAATTTTTCTCTCGCACAAATGTCGGAAAGGAAATCCTTCAGTTGGATATATCGAATTAAGTTGGAATCATTTATGTTGTAATATGTGGTCTTCCCTTTAGTTCGTTTGAATCTCGTTTGTTATTTTAGGGAATGTTCCGAGTATCGATCAAATACCAATTGGATCCTATCAAAACCATTGCTGGATCGGTCTAATAGATTACAAAAGCAGCTCCGAAATCTGCACAAATGTCTTCTATACTTTTTTGAAAAAAACCATTGCGTCGAACACTGCTATCTTCTTGTTATCACGTTGAACTGAAATGACTTTGTCTACGTCAATGTTTTCAAGTTGAGGTACAATTTTCGATTTATCAGAGGCTAGTAGATGCAATCTGTAGCAAAAAGTGGTCGTTGAATAACTCCAAATTCGTGAACTTCGATACACTCTTTCAAACCCAAATCGGGTTGACTTCTTGACGCAATTAAAAACCTCTACAGGAGTCCCCTTTCATCTTTTAACGTCATTGATTTTAAATTTAACATGGACGACATTTTTGATACTCTACAGGGGATCTGCTAGATTGTTTATTGGTTAAACTCATATAATTCATCATCTCGTTTGGAGATGTGATCAGATTGAATGATAAAATGTCAATAGAAGTCAGTATGAAAGAAAAAGGTTGTATAAACATTTACAGACCAAGCTATGGTCTGAAAATAATTCAAAAGCCCCGCTGAAATAGGATCACGACAATTCGCCGTGAGACAATTCTACGTCAGAAATCTTTTTCTCTTTATTTTATACGGAAATAAGTAAAATTCCCGATTGGAACAACCCAGGGAGTGTCATAGAAAAAAAAATTTCGAAAACGTTCAAATTTTACTTTTTTTTAGATTTTTTTCATTTACAGCCCAAAAAAGTGACTAAAATTGATTAAATTTATTTTTTTCGCATGAAAGTTTATTATCTGCCTTCTTGGTCGAAAGCCCAATGTTTGTGGAAGGCTCCACAAAATATCAGGAAAAATCATAGTTGAGTCTTCAGATAGAAGAGAACACTAATAACTTAGGCGGGATAAGGTAAAAATATGAAACTTTCTAGAAAATTGAATAATTTCCATTGTTAAATGTGTGAAACTTACTCTTAATAATATAAATAGAGGATATATTTTTATCTACAATATCACTGTGTCGAATATTCAATTAAGTAGGTTTGTATTGGCCCTATCCGATTTTCATATAAAAAATAGAATTTCTAACGTATAATTGTCTGACGGCGAATTGCCCGCTGGACAATTCTCACAGCGAATTGTACACCGGAGAATTGTCTGGCGGCGAAATGCCGCCTGAGAATAGTCGTAATCCCAAATAAAAAAGGGAGTATTATTTTCAGATAACAAATGTTATCACCATATAAAACTCTTTGCTTACACTTTTTTGTTCTTTCAATTCAATTCTCTTTATTTTGTTTCCATCAGTGATACTTTGAGAGCATTGTCGATGATAAAAAAAAAATAGTAAGCTGCTTTTAAAATTTGGTCTTTTTTCTTCAATCCAGCAAATATTTAAGGAATTGCCTGCTACCTCGGATTAATGACAGTCCGCAAAAACTGGCTACTCTTTTCTAGATTGAAAAGCTCGCGTATTAGCACGTTTGCGACCTTTTTTAAGTCGCTGGAAGAAACATTTTCATAATGAATCAAGCCTGATTCCTGCACTATTTTATTTGTTTAAAAATTAATTTCTAAACATATGCTCTTCCGAATGATATTTTTTTAAATTTTCTAGAAGAAAAAGTACTCGATATAATATGTTATCTTTCGAAATAAAAAAAAACATAGCACAAGATGGCGCCTGTTTTTTATTTCTCGTGATGAAGAGGAAGTAGGAGAAGTTTCTGGTTTTAACTTTTTAATAAACTCTGACACTTCGATGAATCTGACACTTCGATGAATCTCATTGTCATGTTGTGCCTTTATGGGGAATGTGATGGAAGTGTAAAACAGAACCAAACATTGCAAAAGCTGTAAAATATGGGAAAGAAAAAAAAATTAATTTAATTTAATGCTGAATTAGTAAAAATAAGTAAAATTTAAAAAATTAAAATGTAGAAAGTAGTTAAGATTGTTCAGTTCATTTATATTTCAGGTTTTTGATTAAGTATTTCTTTTCTCTGATTTGAAGTAGAAATTCAATACAAAGCTTTTGTTCCCATGAAATAAAATGATCTCTAAGCAAATTCTAATTCAATTTTGGGCATTTCTAACTGCCACTTGTTGTTTCTTGCATTTTTTGATGTTTGTCCTGAAAGCAAAAGTTGTTACAGATATTTTTTTGCGTGCACGCAGCGAATGTAAAAGTTTCTTTTGTATTGCGATAAGAAGTAAGTTTGATACACAATTAACTGTTATAAGAGTAGCAACGATCTTTTCGTATACCTCTTTTGAAGTTTTCGAGTTAATATTTCGCCTTAAACTGAAAAGCAATCGCAGAAACGTTGATGCTTTTTTTAAAGCATTGTCAAAGTTATCAAATGAGATTTGGGTCAAGCGTTGTTCCGTAATATTTGCAGGGTTTGGTAGAGGAAATTTAATGGTTACGAAAACACAAATCCAAATCTATAGGACACTGTCAGTTTCTGTGCTGTACCAAATACTATGCTCTCAGTTATTATTTTTTTTTTCAAATTTGTAACTAACTCGTTTTCAATTAGAAAATTTGAAACGTTAATGTCTTCATTTAACTGAGTTTCAACGACGTAGAAGTCTTTGTGAGATGTATAGATTACATTGCGGTCTGCGAATTTTACAACTTCAGAATGTTTCAAATGAATGACGAAGTCATTAAATTATAACGCAAACAATAGAGGTCCCAATATGGAACATTGTGAAACACCACACTTGACTGGTATGGCACTTTAAAGAGCACGGCCATGTGAATCACTTGAGATTGATTGAAAAACCAATCGTGTTCTTGCACCTAGAATTCAAAAGTTTTCACTAATTTGAGCAATATAAGAGCTACTAATAATCATGTCTCAAATTACTCCATGCATTCAAAACCGATAAGCAAGCAGGCACAAAATACAATCATCACACAAAAAAAAAGTGGCAATTTTATGTTTTTCATTTTATGTGTCCCTTGATTTTTTTTTAATGGCAATTTCCCAAATATTTAAACCCTGAAAATCACCAAAAGCAGAAAAAGAGAGGATTATAGATACATAATGATTTGTTTACTAATATCTTTAAAACAGTTTGAACGGTAAAACAGCTGTGTAGGATAAGCGCGGGAAAAAAATAAAATGAATAAAATTTTATTGGCAAATACTCTTTCTCGTCAGTAAGAGAATAAAAATTTGATTAGCAAGTCCTCTCATCAGTAGGAGAACAAAAATAACATCAAGAATAAAGGCGCAAAGTTTTTATTTATATAACAAACTAAAAAATAGATTTTTTTATACAAACGTTCAAAAAATAAAAATTATAAAAGAATTTGGTTAATGTTTTTTTGTAAAGACTATTTTTTACATTAAAGCAAGAATCAAACAATTTCACAGTCAAATGAATTTGTTAACATCCCCGGGTTGGACACTTACAAAAGTGGTACAGAAAGAAACGCCTAAGAAATTGAATTGATACAAAGCATAGCTTTTTTTTAATAAAAAACGCCCAGCCGAATAATATTTCACTCAGAAACTTACCCCCTGAGCAACTAAACTAAATTCCTTCTCGACCTGAAAATTAGACAAGAAACTTTGTACCCATCTAAAGGCATTTGTCGAGAAATTTTGCCCACTCAGAATGCCTGGTGGGAGAATAGAGGGAAATGTTAACAGAACAATTTGACTGCGATTAAAAAATCTATTACCCATGCCCAATAACGTTTCTCTGATGTATTATATCTGTGGATGTGATCAAAATTTTTTGCTGATCATCTCATTAGTGAAAATTAAAACCCTTGAATATCTAAAAACTGGTACAAAATTTTTAAGAACAAAGTATAATTCCTTCGTATTCTTTTCATATTTTTCAAGATATTATTAATGCTGACAAAATATTATATGATTAGCAAATAACACCATACAAATATCATATGATTAGCATATAATACCATATTAGAAGAGCAAATCAAATGTATATGTTTAATAGAAAAATCAACTCGTGTTCTGAGAATAAGTACATTGAACTTGGGAAATCACGCGTGGATACATAAAATATATAAATACCAATAATATTAGTAAAACTAACAATTTATTATCACCTAAACGACAAATGCTAATGCATATATTTTACAGACTATAAATGCTAAGGGAACACAAATGAGAATGACGTAATAGAAAATCAAATATACCTTTTGGTGCTCTTTTCATTGACAATAAAATGTTAGTCTTATACTACACTCATTTACAAAGCAATCGGATAAAATATTTCTTTCATATAATATAACTTCTAGATAAATGACAGACACAAATAGGAGTCTACCCTCCAGCCTCTGCAGGTTCCAGAAGACTTTTGACTTAGAAACGAAATTTTGGCAAAGGATATATTTGCATGGAGGTAAAAGATTGGTACGGATCCATGAAGTTTTGGCTCTTGAAAAAAAGTTTTTTTGAAGCGAAAGTGAATCCTTAGAACATGATGAAACCGTATCTATTCAGTTGCATTTTTTAACCTTATTAATAAAGTTTTTCAGCAAATTAAATGTATAAAAAAGCTGGGAAATAACTTTATGATTAAAATTAATTTGTGATTAAACTGCGTTTTAATTCTGCTTAAAATTCAGAAAGGAAAAAACATAAAAAAATGAAAACCAAAGCCTGATCTTTCATTTTCACGAATTATTCTTGTTTCACCACAGATTACATGGAAGTTACGATAAAGTAACAGTTGGGGTTAAATAAACATATTATAATTCAAATATAAAATAAAAATAATATAAACAAAATCTAAAAATTGAAAAAAAAAACTCATTAAGAAAAATTTATGAAAATGAGTATAAAAAACCTTCCTTTATAAATCATTAATTATTTATGAAAATGAGTATAATGTATGCCTTTCTTGACAAATATTACATTACTTGTTTGCATAATTACTTTCACTTTCATTTTTACCTAATTTATAAAAATTGAACATTTAAAGACTCAGATCTGTATTTTAATGGACTAAATAGAATATTTAATTTTTTTCAAAATCTTCAAAAGAGGATGAAAATGTTAAAAAAATGATAAAAATAAAATAAAATCAGAAATAAATCGAAAAGATGTCGGCAGAAAACCTTTTAACGAAGTTTAAAAAAATTGGAACCGAAGCTATTAGACTATAAATTCACATTCAATACTTACAAAGACAAATTCAGGAAACCTTTTGAATTAATTCTTATCATGCCGACAAATTTATTTTCCTATATATATAGTTACCTAGCAAAAAATTTTCTAACCATTTTGTTATCAAAACAGTTAAATTTCACAATATACTTACTTGTCAAATTTTGAAAATCTTCAATATAGACCAATTTCTCTCAGCACTTAATTTTTTTTTTTAATTCCAAATGATTGTAATTTTCTAAACACCCTGTTCTCATAAAAAATGTTAACCTTCAAACTGTACTTATATTCATACATTAACATAAAAATTCTAATCAATGAAGCTACATATTATCTTAAAATACATAATAAAATGTGAAGCATGAACACCGTGGCTCCTGAAGTTGTTCATAATAGTCTATTCCTGCTTTGAAAAAAACTTCAAATTTCAAAATAATATATATATATATATATATATATGTATATATATACACACAGACATATATATA
>JAUZNK010002871.1:0-11220 GCA_035046665.1 Euphysa ruthae | reverse complement strand
ATGATCTATGATCCATGATCTATGATCCATGATCTATGATCCATGATCTATGATTTATGATCCATGATCTATGATTGTTTCTTAGCAAGTTTACTTAAATTTATTAATTATTCATGAAAACCAGCATTGAAAAACCAGGATTCCATCATCTTTCATGAAGTCCATTGCTTTTTAAAAGTTCAAAATAATTCACTTGTGATATTTTGATAACTCTGAGAGTTTATGGTTATTTGTGGAATTCCATTGTATAATAATTAAACAATATTATAGTTTTCATTTGTATTTCACTTGAAAATTCTTCCTTAGTATTTAATTACTTAAAAAACATGAAAATGTTATAACACTAATGTTTGAAATTAAAATGAATATCCTTAAATGATTATAAGAACGCTCTCAAAGAAAATCTGTATTTTTCACTGTTTATTAACATAAACTTCATTTGAACATTGGCCATTTTATATTACCTTTACAAGTGAGACATCAAGTTCATTTTGATAATAAATGAAGAAAACTGTTATTAACCCCATATGCATTCATTCATACTTGAGCATGATGTGGTGCGGTAATGTCAAATGAAAGAAAAAATAATGTCACTCCCTGTAGGTGTTTTGTTTCCATGCGAGGTGTGCTGAATTAAACAAAAACAATACTGCCAGTTACATGAACTTTTTTGTAAAATTATAGTTAAAACATTAATAAGATCAAGAAAATATTTTTTCTTGAATACTGTTTTTCTGTCATTTTTAATGTTTGGAAGTGAAATTTTGGTAAAATGAGGGATATAAACAGAAAAAAATATTTTGCAATCTTGTACATTTAACCTGTTGTCGAAATTATAAGAAGGTGTAACCTCATGTAAGCCAACTCTATTTAATGATGTTTCCTTTAGGTATTTTGTTTTCAAGTGCACTGAATTCCTGTTAAAAATTTTAACAAAATTGAGCAAAATTTTGCAACTTTTAGGTACTTTTCCGTTGCTGTGCAACGTTAAGAGATAAGTGACTTTTTGTGAAATTATAAGTAAAATTTGAGGCTTAAGGGTTTAAGAGGCAAAATTCTTAAATCTAAAATCCTTTTGTTTACATGGTGTTGTAACATCATTTAAACAAACCCTAATAAATGTTCTTTCATGAAGGCGTTTGTTTCCAGATCAAATCCACTGTATTCCTGTTTTGAACGAAGAAAAATTAATATTTTTCCATTTTTTACCATTGTTCCATTTGCATCACACATTCTGTGAATGCAAAGGGTAGCCTTAAAGTACTTTGAAGAAGAATGAATGGTTGAGAATGATTTTGTGATATAAATGTTTAAATCAATTTAAGTATGTCATTCAGAGTGAAGAAGAAATCATTTTTGGGGCTTTAATACAAAGCATTATCTAGAATAGAGAGATTTTATTTGGTATTCATCTGAAATAGGTTTATATCAGTCAAATGATTATTTTTAATGGGTTATGTCAGTTATCAAGTTATTTTTAAAAGGTATATATATTGGGTTTTTTTCAAGGCGAGATAAGGTATAATGAATAGTACTTAGAATTATTATTGATTAACAAAATTTTTGTGTTTCTCAAAGTTAATTTGATATTTAGTGTATAAATTATCATTTCTCTTGGCTGGTATTAAAGTACAGTCAGTATCTAGAAGTTTGGATTGCCAATTCAATTCTCTTAATCGCTTTAAGATTTTTTTTTTTTTATGTTTGCAGTTTATCTATATAATATTTGATAGGGATCATTCTTTTTCATTTTCCTTGTGCCATGTTTCATGTTACTGTAAAGATGAAAGTGGAAATGTAGTCGTGCAGTGATGCATATTTAAGATGTGACTTTCTACCTATTTAATGAGAATGAATAATAGAATGCGTTCATTACTAATTGAATTCATTTAATAAAACATAGGGTTAGGGAAGTAAATCATTTTAGCTTTGTCTGAATTAAATAATGTTTAATAGATGGAATCATCTCAGATATTATCACTTTTCAAGAAACATAGTCACCTTGCAATGGTACTCTGTTTTATGTATTTTTCGAAATCTCAAAATGTGAATTTGAGTAAAAAAATTTTGTCCAAAAATGTTCATTTTGTTCACGTAATTACTAAGTTCATCTTTCAAACCACATTTTAAAAAGTCAAACCTTAAGTAGCTTTTTACATATTAGCGCTTTAAACAATTTTTAATGGAGGATAATTTTTTATAGCAATTTTTGTCTCATGAAATAAATGATATTGACGCCTAAGATGTATAATTGGTTGCAAATTTATTTTGATATTTAATCTAATTTGTATCATTGTTTTTTAACACCTGTTAAATTTATTACAATGCTTGCCTTCTCTAAAAGAAATTGTGTTTGTTATCAAGCTTTTTTTTAGCACAAGGGTACATGAATGCAAGCTTTGTGGTGAGAATCTATTTGGTCTGCTAGCTTTTACAAAACATGTTTACAGTGATCGACACCAAAGTAAGTTATCTAATTGGAAGTATAAATCAAATATACAGCCAAGCAGACTCCACGATAAAAATGTTAAAACAACTAGCCAAAACTTAAGCAAGAGAGACGAACATTGTAAAAATAAAACATATCAAAATTATTTTGATTCATATACTCCAAGTAACAAATCAAAAAATGGAAATGGAAAGGTTTATAATAACAATCAATGGACAAATACATATGGTAATAATCAATGGACAAATCCATACACCAATAATAAATATAAATGGAGGAATTCTAATAATAACCAAAAAAAAAACAAGAAAAATAATAATATTCATGAAGAGTCTGGGCAGCATTTGCTTTCATCAAGCTCTGATTTAATGCCTGCCATGAAGTTTAACCAAAAATTTTTTGCTCACCAGCCAACTGAACGTAATCACAAACACCGCGAAAAAAAGACTCGATCAAATTTTAAAAAATTTGATAAAAGCCATTCTAGGGTTTCTTTGGCTGAGAATTCTCCGTCTTTCATGGTTACAACGACTTCATTTCAATTACCAGGTAGCAGAAGTGGTTCATTCCACAAGACTCATGACAAATCATCACACACAAAAGTTGACTTACGAAAAGAGAGTAGCTGTTCTTCAAATAGAAACATAAAGAAATCAAGCAAAAGGTTTTTATAAGTATTTTGTTATTTTCAGGAATATTCATTAAAAATTGGTTATTTTGTTAATTTGTGGTCATTTTAAGGTCAACTTAAATTTTTATTTACCGTTTCACGGTAAATTTAAAATTAGAATGAAAAATTATAAATATTAAACGTTGAAGCATCTGGGAACCCATGTAATCACTTGTCAAAAACTGTTTTAATACTGGGCTAGATATTATAAGATATTAAGGTTAAGATGTTATACCCAGAAATGATGTTTTGGAATGACCGATGTCTTGCTATTTTAAATTAATAATAATTTAATATTTTGGTGAGTAAGTGTTCCAAAATAGAATTCAAATTTTCTCCTATCTACAAATGATTTAATTTCTTTCGCTGTTAAAACATTCACCTCTCACCCTAGTATTCATTATAGCAATTAAAATAAATTTTTTCAGACATTTTTAGTTAGGATTCCAGTACTGGGTCCATCTTTAACAGGTCTAAAGTTTTTAACTTTTTTTGATTGATTGCTCTAAATTTTTAAATTTGTTTTTCAAGAAAAAAATTGTGAAAAAATTCGTTTTTAAGTGCATATGTTTTTATGTAAAAAAAAATGCAGAGGACAAAATTTTGCAACTCCTCTCATACTTTGGTTGTGTCTATGGATAACTAGTAGTATCTCTTTAGGTTTGACTGCTTTTGTTGCATTAGTAAATCCTCAACACATTTACTCGGCATAAACCCTTTTCTCCTTCCAGTGTCTTATTGATGATTCATCATTTTTTTGTTATTTTATGAAGTGTGTAAAATACAGACCAAAACGTCATAACTTACAGCTTGATTAAAGTTAGCAGTTCTACTTAAAAACAAGTCTGTAAATTTCATTACAGCAACAGTTATATCCCTCAAACTTACATTATGGGCACTGGTAATTTATAAGCTCAATTGATTTTTGCTTGAAGGTTTCAAATGCTTCTTCATTGTTTTGTCATTTTGATTAACACTTGCTTTCTTAATCTTTTCATAATCATTAGCCTGTTCTAAAAGGCAGATCAGTTTCTCTTATTTATGATACTTGTGTTTTTTTACAAAATCTAAATTATTTTCTAGATATTTTTGTTAATACTGCGATTGCTTTTTTGAATTTAAGTTCCAACAGTATTTTTCTGCTGTGAAGCTTTTGGCTTTATTTATTCAAATTTTGTTTTATGAAATATTTTTTTGTTCCTTCATTTAAAATATATTGAAGTCTGACTTCATTCCCAGTGTTTCTTTGCATCATATGAAAATGTGTTTTTTGAACCAAGAGTACTTAATGATAAAGCCAGAAGCAATAAAAGAGCATTATTGTTATTAAATATCCTTCATAATATTATTAAGTTGAAAGTTGTATTTCCCGCTTTTCTGAAAAAAGTCCCAATTTATGCTACAGAGCTCAAATTTGCCCGAATTTAATAATTTTGGGCCCAAAAACAACAATTTTGTAATTTATCAAAATCTGTTAATTGTTGTTTTTTCAAATTTTTGATTTAGTTATACCACCATAGAGAAAATATTTTGAAATAACTGTTCAAAACTTGTTTTTTGGTACTGGACCATAATGGCCATTTTTTTTTTCCAAAAATGGCGTTTTTGAAATTATAAAGCTAATTTTTTTTTTTCCAATATAATTTTCACATACAGTGTAAATTCACCAACACCATCTTTTTCTGAGGGTGAGAGTGAGGTTGTTATATTTAACGTGGGGAACCAACAAATTGCAGAGACAATATTTCCAGATGGGCCCACTTGGCGGGTCTTGGAGTTCTTATAATGCCCATTTGTGCCTACAACCTTTGCTCAACCAAACAACCCAACCAAATTAAGTTAACATTTACGAAATGAGTTTTTTCCAGAAAATCAGAGATAACTGAAAAATAAATTTCTGCCTGAGGTGGGAGTCGAATTTTTAACCTTTCAATCTGTAGTTAGACCCCTTGCCAACTTGGGAACTGAGCTAGCCATATGAGGTTCCGTATTAAATCTTTATGTCACAATTTTAAAATTTTCAGTAGATGGAAGACTTTGTATCATATATTATCAAATCAATCCTCTAGATTTTCCTTTAATACATATTAAAATTTGAGTTATAACAGTTACATTATGTCACCATTATTGAAAGATATCTAATGTGAAAAATAAACTTGTAATTTGGAAATGATTTATCAACCAAAGAAAGAATGTTTTTCTCACATGTATATATGTATATGTATATTAATAATGGATTTAAAATTAAGAATTAAATGTCTAATTTAACAGAACAGATAATCATAATAAAGAACCCAAAAAATTTTTGTGGATTTTCCCTTAATTAACCCATGAAATCAAGTTTTTAGATTTATTTTTTGAAACTGAAAATCTACATGAGAAAAATTTTGCCAGATTCACAAATGTTGGTTCAATTTATCTATGTTTAAGGTACTATAGGTATTTCTTAGGTAAGTATAATTCTAACTAAAGTTACAAACCTTCAATGCTATTCTTTTGTTTTGCAAAGCTGACGGTGTATTTATTTGCAGAACATAGTAAATACCTGCTTAGTGTATGGCTCAGACACTTCACTTGGCTGGAGGATGCTTTTTAGTATTGCTAGCCTTTTAAAAAAAAAAAGTCTCGGTTCCTATATTCTTGGACAACGCCATAGAATCGTTAGCTTAATCTTACAGGCTAATATTTTAGAGTCTCCAACATAAAATTTTTTGACTTTGAATATTTTGATTCAACAAAAAAATGCAGCATTTATGTGATTTTTTGAAAGATTTCTGGACTTTTCATGAAGTGGATTGCCTGGGAGTCCATTGGAAATTCAAGTGCTTGGTAATTAATTTTGTTATTTATTCTCTTATTTTGATAGGAATCGTGGTATTGAAGAAAACTCAATATCTAACAAGATCCAAAAAAAGAAAAGACGGATATTAGAATATGGAAAAAAAGCTATGTCAAAATCACCTGATAAAAAGCAAGAAGTATTTCATTCCTATTTATCCATCTTGAAGCAAAAGTTCAACCCACCTGTGAAAGCATCATCTAATGATGTTTCATTATCTACTGCTTCTCAGCGTAAATTCGCACCCAAGAATGAGATTACATCTGTTAGTAAATCTGATTTACTATCTTTAGAATTGAAATTAACAAGCCCAATTGCTTCATCTTCTAAAAAACAGGCTACAGCTAAATTAGAACATTCATTTGCTACTAATATACCTACCACAAAGGATAAAGATAAAAGCAGAATTAAATTATATCCTGTTATGTGTAATTCTAATAAAATAAATGCAAATCCAGAATTAAAAGACTCAATTACACCCAATTCTGATATAGTACCTGCCATAGCAGCTGAATTAAAAACCTTGAAAAGAACCACTTCTGATGGTTTTTTAGCAAAAGGTAAATTGAAAGACACAGCTTCATCCAAATCTGGCAAAACAAATGTAACAGTGAGACCAAGAAGTTTGGTTAAATCCAATTCTGATGAAAGTTATGTGAAAGAAAAGCTGCAAGATGAAGTTACATCCAGTTATGATGAAATGCATCTGACAACAAGAAAGGAAGATCTAATTAGTTTTCCAACTCCAACCCGTATCACTATTAAACCTGTTATAGAAAATAAATTGCCAATAGTTGACTCTATCGATTTACATTCTTCAATTTCTATTGGATCAGAAATAAGTCAAGATGATAAACAGCAAAAAATTAATAATAATAATGGTGTAAATGTTTTCTCGTTGAACAATAAAAAGGATGAAGAAAAGAATTGCCACAAGAGCAAGCTTAATCTGTTTCAACTGAAGAGCAAGATACACCAGATCAAACAACATAGCATAAAAAAACGACACAAACTTATATCAGACACAACCAATCTTACAATTTTTCCAAGTATAAATGAACCAACTGTTAAGATGACTTTCCCTGATAATACTAATAAAAAACAATACGAAAGGTTGGTTAAGTTAGCTTTGACTTCGAAGGTCTCTGTACAGTTAAAAGATATCAATCTTTCTCGAAGGAAGTTTGACAAACCTATTAAATCTTCATCGAAATCAGTCCATGGTGATGTTTTAAAATCAAAAGTTTCTAAAAGTCCATATCCTAGTAATATATCACTAATAAACAATAACACAGTTATTCTTTCAACAAATAGCGCTTTTTCTAACCTTACTTCTGAAAATAGATACATCGATACTACACCAATTTTTACTAGCATAAGCTCTTATTCTAATCAAGCATGTTCTTCTAACCAATCATCAACAAGTAAAGAAACAAATATTTCACTAGTTACTTTAACTGATAATGATACTTTGCCTGTTGTTTCAGTAAAAAATAATGCAGCCTTTAACCTTGTTTCACCGGTTGTCTCAAAAAGTAATGATACTACCGCCCTCGAGTTGACAAAGAAGAATACACATTCTAATTATATTTCACCAATTGTGTCAACAGGTAATGATACTACACCTATAGAGTTGACAAAGAAGAACGCACCCTCTAATCATATTTCACCAATTGTTTCAACAAGTAATCATACAACACTTTTAAAGTTGGTCATAAATGATTTACTGTCTCGTATTTCAACAAGCAATATTACTGAACCTTTTGAGGCGACACAAAATAACACACAATGTAATAATGTTTCACCAATTGATTCAACAAGTAATAGTACTGAACTTTTTGAGGTGGCAAAAAAAAACACACATTGTAATTATGTTTTACAAATTTTTTCAACAAGTAATGATACTGCACCTTTTGAGTTGACTGAAAAGAATAAACCTTCTTATAATATTTCACTAAGTAAAAATAGCTATGCTAATTTTAAGGTAGATATGTTTATAATTTATTTTTAAATAACTGCAGATGCAATAAATTTGTCTGAAGTTTCTATTGAAGAAAAATATTACCAATGAATGAATAAAAGTCTTTTAAAGATGCTTTTTTATTTGGTGGTAGATTTAACAAGCGTTATCCATTGTGCAACTAAGATCCCTAGAAAAATTGTTATATACACTATTTTCTTTCTTCTTCTTAGCTAACTTCAATAGATATGTTAGTCATGTGACTTATTTAAACAATATCTTAAATTTATTTTTGCATTTTTATTCTCCAAACTTTTCCTATCTCAAACTTTTATTTTCTTTTTTCATTATGATTTTTATCTGGAACCAAATTCTATATCTCTGATTGGAACGTTACCTGATGTCGTCAAACAAAAGGATTGTCTAAACTCACGTTATTAAGAATAAGCCACAAGTCAGTCAGAAAATCTGTTTTAGAAATACCTTTTTCCATTTCTGTAAAGGTATAAAATTTCAAAAAAATTAACTGATTAAATAGGTTATATATAATAGTTTATATTATGTTATTTTATATTGTATAACCCAATAGGTTATATTATGAAGTAAATTATTAGACTTCATAGTTATGTTGGTTTTATTTTTAAAAATTGGAAAATTTGGTTGGAAATCCTTATGAAAGGTTTTCGAAGCAGGTGGTGTACAGTTGCCTAGGTATTTGTTTGCTTCTAATTCGCTGTTGTTGTTTATTATTATTATTTTTTTTTTTTTTTGTATTTTTTATTGTAAAGAAAATTTTAAGTCACAGAATTAATTCAAAAATGGCTGTTTCTTCAATCTTGCTGGATAAATTCTCTGTCCAGGATACTTCAATTGGTGGCAAATGTTACAAATCTTTTAAGGTCTTTCATAGAAATGGCGTACTTAGTCCTACCTATCGCTTTGTAGCTCAATCAATAAGATTAAGGTATTGCCTACTCATCCAATCTAAGTAAATCGTTACCTACTTCAGCTAATCAGCCTAATGGATTGTTTAGCATAACCAATCAGAGTAAAGGACTGCTTAATTCAACAAACTGGAGTAAAAAGTATATTTCTGTAAACCTGGGTAATGTGTTATCGAATTCAACAAACCAGAGTTTTTTTATTTATTTGAAATATTTAGTTCAACAATTCGTAAGGGTTTTTTTTATTCAACACATCAGATTGATTTGCTCTACCAATCATAGTAAAGGATTAAATATTTCAACCAATCAAAGTAATGTATTATTTGGCACCAGCAATCAGAGTAGGCAGTCAAAAGCTTAAAGTACACTTGTTACATCTTCTCTTCATATTTCTTTAAAATTGTATCAACGCAGTATTGTTACTGTATGGTTTTCTGACCTGCTGAGATATGTACAAAAAAACTATTTATTTTGAGAATTTGCATTCATCAAAATCTTCAAATAATAATCTTTGACCATTGATGTTATTTGTGTTAGACAAACACCATTTACTTGCAGTAGTTTTTTTTTTTTTTTTTTTTTTTAAGAAATTGCATCCATTGCATAAGTATATTAAATTTTGTTTTGTATCAATTATTTCAATAGATTAAGAAGGATTGTGTTCTTATAAAAAATATCTTTTTTGTGTGCGACTTCATTTTTTTTGTTTAATGAGTGCAAATAGAGGCTACATAACAGAGTCACTTTGGGTTTAGTGTTTTATCTCAAATCAAGTTGCTATTTCAAAAATATTTATGTTTGTCAACTCAGACATTAATAATTAAAGAGATAAAACGCATTTCATAAGTTATAAAATTTTATTTGGCGACGTTTCAGGAGTCATACTGCTCCTATCATCAGGCTAGTTACAGTTAAAAATTTAAGGTTTTTATAGGAATAGCATAGGCTCGAAATCAAGTGTTTTTGAAAGGTGTTAATTAGTTTATTAGTGACGTAGTAATACGGATGTAGACTTTTGCGGACTGACAAAGAATGCTTATATCGTGGGTAACCAGATATCGGGAAAAGTATACGAATTTCGATTTATATGATTAGGCTCTTTGATATAGTATATAGCTTCTTTAACTTTGCGAGAGACAAGGCGAGGTTCGGAGTCGATGGTCGATTTGTTATCCCATTGAAATGAAAAGATCAAGTTGCTATGATTAAAAGGAATTCTTAAAACGGTTCTGGTTGTTATAATATATCCTCTTTTATTTTCCACTTTTGTCTGCTTAATAAAGCAAAGAAATATGCTTGAAATTATTTGTGGAATACTGTTTTGGTGTACATAAGCTAGTGTTTAGGTTTGCAAAACATACTTTAAAAAGTACTGGTGAGACTTAAGCGACCACAGATAATATCTTTTTCAACTAGCAGAATTCCATTGTTTCAATAAAATTCTTCGTGTAATTTTCTTTCTAATTGCTCACAGAAACAGTATAATTAAAGGCATATTATATATTTATTTTTAGACCATGGAAGAGCTTTTCTAATTTGTAGTTTCAGCTTCGTCTCCACTCTCACTACTACATCATCAAAATGGTTTAGGTTTTCTTTTCTGTGCCACAATAAGACTCGTTCACATAGCCTAATCGATGCAAGCTTATTAACACATAGTAAGTTTAGTTTTAGTCACTCCATCATCGGAGCACCAAGTCATCAAAGGTTATTTTGATGAAAAAGTTTTATATTAGTAACAGAAAGGTGATAAGAGCCAGAAAAATTTAGAAGTATGTTACCATTTTTACCACGTTTAACTATACCATAATTGCCAGTTATTTGCATCCTACCGACCTCCTTTGGCATTTCGAACATCGGAAACTATTAGCATATTTGGTGCAGTTTGGGTGTGAGATTCACTATAAAATGCATCTTTGATTTCGTACAGGTAATATGGTCTTTTTGATCAACCATCGTGGGCCAGAATTTTTCTAATGAATATAAAACAGTGAATAACAAAGCTGCTATGAAAATATTTTCAGAATAAATTAATCTTGATATATATGGTGACGTATTTCTTAATTATGTTGTATTCTTGCTAAATAATTAGGAATAGAATTGACCATATACTATAAATCTCTATATATGTTATTTTCAATAAATAATTCATATAAGGAAATTATTTATCTATAATTGAAATTATAAATTAAAATAAAAATTACATAGCCTTCATTAATAAATTTTTTATAGAATTATTTAATTGAATAACCAAAATCAAAAAAAAATATTCAGCCAAAAAAATATTTATAATGCAGTCAATTTTTTTGACCGATTGAATACAATTAGTTAATTAATATTAGCTGGAAAATTTTGATA
>JAUZNK010002870.1:0-11221 GCA_035046665.1 Euphysa ruthae | reverse complement strand
TATATATGTGTGTGTGTATGTGCGTGTGTGTGTTTGTCTGTGTGTGTGTAAAGGAAAAGAAACTACTAGTCTTCGCAGACAAAACCACGAACCTCTATGAGATAACTCCCAACAACTAAAAAAAATTAATAATGGAAAACATTTCAAAAACATACCAAAAGTCTAACAACAAAATCAAAACAAAAATTAACATAGAAGCAAAATGCTGCACAAAAAAGTTAAACCTTGACAAAAAGTAGAAATATATACTTAAAAGGATGCTTACATAACGCTGAAAGACACGAAGAAAATTTTAGAACAAACCTTAAGTGCAGGCTAATTAAACCCTCAAAAAGCAAAAATAGGCAAATTAAGCAAGAAATTGCTTAAAAAAAATCAATAAGTATCTACTAAACTAACAAATTTAAATGAATGGCGAAACACTAAAACGGTCATAAATTGGTTCAAAGCCGTACCAAACAATGAAAAAAGTAAGTTTCTAAACTTCGATATTGTTGATTTCTACCCCTCTATTTCAAACGAGCTGCTCAACCGATCCATACAGTATGCCAAAAAAAATCACAAACATCCAAGAAGACACAATCAAAGCCATCAAATTGTCAAGAAAATCTCTGCTATTTGACAAAAATGTCCCTTGGACTAAAAAAGGTAACAACATATTCGATGTCACTATGGGGAGTTTTGATGCTGCAGATTTTCGCGAACTTGTTGGTACCTACTCAACAAATTATCCCAAATTACAGGTAAACAGAATATGAAGGCTGACGTCGGACGCACATTCCTTAAGCTAATTACAAAGCACTTCCATAAAAAAACACAAATACCATAAAGCAGCTGATTTAGAGAATAAATGTAACTGTCAAAACAAAGAAAACTGTCCGTTAAATGCAAACTGCCTAACAAACACAATCCACCGTTTGCCAGACATCTGTGAAAACTGAAGAGTGCATCTATTACGGGTCACCTGAAGGTGACTTTAAAACACATTACAATAACCACACAAACAGTTTTAAATATGAAAAAAAAAACAAGTTATCGAAATATATATGGGAACTTAAAAAAAAAACAAGCAGTTTGAAATTGCATGGAAAACAGTCGCAAAATGCAGCCCCTACAAGGGTGGTGCTAGAAGATGCAATCTCTGTACAACTGAGAAATTTTTTATCATCCGAGCATCCAAGAGGATTTTTGGGCTTTTTTAAATCTACATAAAGCTACAGTAAAAAAATAAATTTTTTGTTATATTTTTTACTTTTAGTCCCTTATGGAGTTATTAAATTTATTTCTTTCATTCAAGAAAATTCAGATGTGACAGAAATTTTTTTTTAGGTTAGTGTAACAAAGATTTAATTTCGTCTTATGTTAATTTTGATCCATTTAAAAAAAATATATGACTTCTGCTTCCTGACTATTATATTTCATCTCCTTGAATCAAAAATAAACTCATGATTAATATGATTGAAGTATTTAAGCAGGAAGTTATATTTTACGTGTTACACGAGCGAATAGTCAATTATTATATCCTTATGATCATAACCACAACTAGGGTTAAAATTTTGGTATAAATGCTATGTCTGGTTTGACCAAATTTTTTTTCACGTGCTTAAAATGAAATATAATTTCAAATAGAAAGAGAATTTCATATGAAATGGATTGTCATATAGAAAAAGAATTTTTTATGAAATAGAATTTTTTATGAAATAGAATTTTATATGAAATAGAATTTTTTATGAAATAGAATCTGATATGAAATAGAATTTCATATAAGGAGAACATTGGAGTAAATAGGAGTAAATATATGAATACTTTTACTACAATTTGAATACTCAATTGTGAAATGATTTTTGTAATTATTACTTACGAGGTTGTCAATCACTTGATGTTCATTTAGAATATTACTCAACACAAAAGGTGCGGCGAATATCGATGCTCGAACATTATGGTGGGGAAAATATTCTAAAGTATAACAAATTTGAGTAGCTATGATTAAAAATTGCCTTTTGTTCTCTATGCAGGCTGAAAAAATGAACAAACAAAACCATGGATAAGCAGCATATAAAAAACATATTGCTTATGGATTTGGTGTTTATATAGACTGTAGTGATAAAAGGTTTTATGTACATAAAATATACAATATATCCACTATATGTCATATGGGAAAATGCAGCAGAAAAAAAATTTATATACCAGTACGAACACAGCAATAGATTTGAACGCTTAAAAAAGTAACATTTTTCTCCATAAAAAGCCTGTTATAGAGCATTATCGAGAGAAAGCGTTTCCGAGGAGGATTTCAATTAAGCCAAACTCGTGTGGAACTCTTTTCAAATGATAGAACTATCACAATTTTTATTTATTCAATAATATCTTTCTCTAGCGAGATTTTTATGAGTATTTTTGAGTGATGAGTATTGCTGACTACGCCCTAACCCTAGCACATTTTTTTACCTTATCTGGATTAAACCTCGAGGCTGCACCGAAAATCATAAATGTTGAATTAAATGGAATTACCAACATCTACCCTAAAAAGATACATAATTCCAGAATTTCATTTCAAAACTTTAAATTTTAGTGTGAACATCCCTATTTCATTTCGGTATTCCCGATTATGTAATAAACTAATATTTTTTTCAGCGATATCTCTTTATCAGTATCACACAACATTAAATGTACATGTTACTCCTTGCTAAATACTACAAAATCGTAACTTATTTAAGCTGTTCTAAACCCTCTCATGGTTATTACATTTTTCTGATATTTTGCATGGAGTTAAAAAATCACTAAGTTCTTTGATCCATATAGCCGCTGTCGAAAACTCGTTTTTTGGTACTTGGCACGAGCAGGGTTATATTTTCATTAAAAATTAAGTTTTTAAAATTTTCTTAAAATTACCATATTTTTTTTAAATCAAAACTTTATACTAAGCAAATTTTTTGGAATAAAATCTTGAATTTCCTTTTTTTTTTTTTCTTTTTTTTTAAATTTTGTTTGCAAAATGTTATCAAAATCAAATTTATATAAGAAAAAATATATTTATACCTAAAAAACCTCACCTCGATCGCAATAAAATTTTTATACAGAAAAAAATCAAACATTGAAGCTTTTACAAATATTTTGTAAAAAAAAAACCATCACTACATCTAGCTAATACAATTTTAAAAATTTCGATAATTAGTTATTAGCACCCCTATTTCTCTAACCCATATAGTTTATCTATGGTGTATCTGTGGTTAAATTGTTTTAAGCTTCACAAAATCAAGGAAGGTTTCCTCCATTCACATAGACAACATGACAGCACCCTCATATTTAATAAAAAATAGGGTACAAAGAACTTAATTTTACTGACTATTTCAAAAATAATTTGCACCATGCAATGAAAAGGTTCACCAACACCTGCTCTAAACACCTGGAAAGACCGGAGGCTTCAAAAAAAACAAATCCAAGCGAATGAGAACTCTCAGAAACAGTGTTCAATAAACTGACACAGCTGTTATGTTGCCCAGTCATAAACTTCTTTGCCTCAAAGACAACGAAGAAACTAGAAAATACATGTGCCTAAACCCAGATCCTTGTTGCATAGCCACAAATGCCAATTACCTTTCACTTTATTTACTTCCACCTTACTGCATGATGGGAAAGGTATTTAAAAAGATCCAGAAACAACAGTTAGAGAAAGGCTGTTAATTACACCAATCTGGGCAAGCCAACCATCGCTTCCGGCACTGTTAAATATGACAATATCGAAAACACTTCTCGTGCCGAATTCTCAAAAACATTTGACCTTTTCACAGGGGAACCTTCACAAACTAAATCAATCAGGAAATCTAACATTAGGGGCATTCTTAATCTCAAGAAACAGCTCAAAACAAAAGGAATTGCGAAAAAAGATTCCGAAGTTATCTGAAAATCAAAAAGGAAAAGTACAACTGAGACTTACGCACCTTGTTGGAAAAAGTGGTTTTTGTGGTATGAGCAACAATAAGTGGATCGAACTCGTTCCACTATGGCACAAATGTTGTATTTCCTCACACTTTTTATGAAAATACCCTAAAATACAGGAAAATAAACGTTTATAGGTCTACAACTTCTGCATATCACAGAAAAATAGAATATTCTCCTATAGGGCAACATCCAGACATATGTCCTTTTATGTCAGGAGTTGATTGTCTAAGACCACCTAAACCCCGTTATTTTGTAATTTGGAACGTTCAACTTGTTTTAAATTTTCTAACAACGCGAGAAATAAATCCTTAACAAACAAGGACTTAATACTCAAACTTGTAGTTTATTCGCTCTGACTTCATCAAAAAAAGCATCAAAATTGCCCCTTGACATAAAGTTTATGGCCGAGGGGAATGACAAAATCATTTTTCATTTACATCGAAAACCAAAAAAATCTAAGGGAAAAGGGAGAATATTTGACCCAATTCCAAAAAGTTTGGAATAACGCAACTACTTTTAAGGACCATTCAACATGATCGGCTGCAAGCTAGAATAAAATATATAGTGGAGTGTGGAAACTTGTTTAACGAATCCACAAGTTTTACCATGACGATGTTGATATACTTCAAAATTTGATATTAAAGAACACTAAAGAATTAAAGATGGTTTGAAAAAATATCGAGAAAGGAGGCCGTTGTCAAATATTGTCGATTCGGTCCATCCTCGCACCATAAGTTCTCCGAGGATTTTATGACATAAAGTTCAAAAATTTTAGAATTGTGGCGCAAAGCGCCGGGTAAAGTAAAAGATGGAATTTTGTGTTATGAAATCCTCGGAGATTTTATGGTGCCACCTCCCAGCCTATTGACATCATTTAATTAAACTTTTGATTTATTATCTGATACATTACATGTCGCTCATCTACAAAAGGTAGCAACTGATATTAGTGTTTCACGACGATATGGTCGGCATGTAAATAGATATACAAACATGTGTAGGTGATAAATATACTGAGGTACAGTATTAAAACGAATTATACTATTTCTGGTGACTTTATTATAGTACTTTATTAACCTCATTATAGTACATTCTCTTTGCGTCTGTAAAAAATAGTCTTTCCGAGCCATACTCGCACCATAATGTCGGATTTCTAAAGCCAAGTTAATTTATAAATATTATTATTTTTTTTTTTTTTTTACTTGTTGACGTTTTATTGTAGCAAAGAAAACATGGAATTAACTTATAGAGCTCAAAAACAAGCATTAAGAACTTTTTAAGTCAAGCTTCATTTAAATAAAGATAATAATTTACACTTAGATAAAAGTACAAGTTTTCACCATAGGCAACTTCAGTTACTAACGGTGAATATCTTTTAAACACCAAAGCAAGTACTAAATTCCTGTATTACTAAATTACGCATGGTTTATGCGTCAAACGGATTTCCAACTATTTCCTGATTTGCCCACGTTCCTACTGTAAAATTACATCCTAAGCAAATTTAAACGTCATATAAATCAAGTCTCTCATAAAATTCAAATTTTGGAAAGCGAATTCGCGTCTATGCGATGTCTGAAAATTACTATGTGTTTAGTTCTTTGTTTTTTTCTTTGGCTTATTAATTTATTTTCTTATATCTATATATCATATTTCTTATCATTTATTAATATGAAATAATAAACTTTGTCTTGAGAATATTTTTTTTTCATAATATATCACTTCATGACCTACATTAAATTATTCAAATGAAAATACAAACATTTATTTCTTGAAAATATTCCGTTGTATGGGGATAAAACCTTTGCTGTGGACTTTAATAGCAAAAAAACACATCTGTAAAAAAAAATCACACCTATAATTGTTAGTTGTTTTTTTATTAATTGATAACATATTTAGTCAGTAAATTATTCATCTCGCAAAAGGATTTTCAATAAGATCTGGCTCATATTAATTTAAAACAAATTTCTTTTTTTTGTAAAAGTTAAAAATTGATTTTTAACCCGATCAAAAATTCAGTTTGAATGATCCAAACAATGAAAAAAACTTTGAAATGACCAGACGCTAAAACGGACGTGGGATTTAAAAATTTTATAATTTGCTCCGGTTAGGAATACATTAAGAGGATTTTAAAATGGCTAGAGTTTATTCCATTAGAAAAGCTGGACCTCTAAATAGCCCATACAAGTCTGTGAAACATGGGTCAACTAAGAAAAATCCTCAAAAGAGCCCAAACTTGTCAAGGTCAAAGAATCAAGGATCAGCAATGCATATTTGCACAAAAACTCCACATCTTTCACCACAATCTGAAGAAATGACAAACTGGGATGAAACTGCTGGCTTATTGAGCGACATGGATGGTAAGACATATAGTTTTAAATAATATGTATGCTTTATATTTAGTTGAATATTTAAAGGTTATGAACGAGTGAAATATCTCTTTACCATGACTTTTTATACATGGTTTATTTTTAGAACTTGTTTCTCGTAGAATTATTAAATAAAAAAAAAAGTTGAATTTTTTTTTAATCAAAAACTAGGATTTTGACCTATATTTTAATAGTTGTCCGAATCAAGATATGTTCCTAATTTTATATGCGTATTAGCAACCTCGTTACCAGTGCATTAATAATTTTGTAATATAGAACAGATGGTTCAATGGTGTGCTCGTGAATTTAAATCCCAATCTCGAAATTATGGAGCACAATTTATTTTTCTCCGATTTTAGGGAAATCTGTGATAATATTAATATATTCAAATAATATTATATCGCATTATTCTGTAATGTTAAAACTTAGTTGTTATACAATGTAGCACGTATTTAGGCTGTATCCTCTGAGTTTTTACAAATAATTTCGTGAATACAATAAGATATCCAGAAATTTTGTTGAAATAAGAAGAATCTCTTGGGAGAAGAATAACGAGGATTTATCACTCTTTTCGTAAACAAAGTTCTTTGCACATTTTGTAAAACCTTAGTGGCTAAATGGATTGTAAATGTTAAATTATTGGATTTATTTCATGATACATGTGAATTAAATTCTGTTTCTTGGTACATAACACACATAACAAACAACACACATTTGCAAAGCAAACTTTAGGTTAAGGCCACATTAAATTTGAATTACAAAATGGTAATAAAATCTTCAAATAGAAAGAATCAATCTATGAAGTTATTCTAAAAGCGCAAAGAATATGTTACTATTTGGTACTTTAGGTTAATAATTAATAGTTTATTCCAACTTTATTAGGTCTCAAATAAAAATAAAATTATGATTTTCAACTTTAAAACAAAATATTCTTGAGTGAAAAATAACTATATAGTTAATATTTAATATTGTTTTTTGACTTGAACAGTTGAATGGCTTCTGTGGCTATAAATTAGTCCTTACTGTTTGTTTGTTTGTTTGCTTGTTTGTTTGTTTGTTTTTATTTAATAAATAAAAATTAAAACAAATTAATAAAAGCTAAAGCAACATGTCGAAATAAAAACACCAGTGGCAAGATGGGAAAAAAATTTTCCTTTCACATCAGGTACAACTAAAATCAGTTTTAAACATTATTAAATATTTAAATTCACATATATGTGCATGTTTATATAATATTAACACTGCGTTGTATTTTTCCAAAAGAGGACTGGTTTTTCAGAACTGTAATTGATGTAATGGAAGATAATCAAAAAAAAAAAAGGTGTAGTATATTAGCAACTGGCGGAAATTCGGACAAGGTCTTTAAGAATGAAGATTTTTTTTAAAGAAACTAATAATTTGAACACTTCTTTTCAAATGAATAGTCATCAGTTTGAGAGTTCTTCAGAAAAAGGTATACTTATTCATTTAATTTTTTTAATAAAACTCGCTGCGTTTGTGACATTGATCAGTAAAAATAAAAGAATCTTACGTATGACACTGATAAGCAAAAAGATCATGACACAAAAAATAAATTAAAAATCACTATATGAAAAGAAGAAGGGAGATTTAATCAAAAGCAGAGAACCTGACAAGATACACAGATCTAAACAAAGAGATATACAGGATAATCTTTGTCATGAAAAATTTGATACATGGTACAATAGCAAAAAGGCAACATGTATGGTGATAAAGAAAGTCATAAAGAAACGGTGGCTCATTTCTGTGAAGAACTTGGCAACATAAAGGGAGATTTTGGCAAAACAGATGGTAAAAATTTTGTTGAAATCATTTAAATAAACTGGATCCAGCAGATCTGATAAATGCAATTAGACAACATTTTATACCTTTTAAAAACCTGGCTCAGCAAGATAAGGTACTCACTTAAAAGTTCGAAATCGATTTCATGTATGTTTTTTGAGCAGAGCCAATGCTTCCTGTTAAATTCTGATCTTTGGCGGCAGTGATAAATCATTGTGGCGTATAGCCAGTATATTACGAGATAGTTCGCATCTTACTTAAAATTCACTTGAAAAAAAATTTAAAAAAATATATATATAATAAAAACAATTACTGGGCTTTACTGCGTTGTATGTATCAACCCCAAAATAGACGTTTCTTGGCAACAATTTAAAAAAAAATGTTATTTAAACTTTCTAATTTGTACAAATACACACGAATATCTTCTAAACATTATTTAGGGACTAATTTCCAGAGCAATCTTTGCAAATTTTCAAATTATATTTATTATATTTCAAACCAAAAAATTTGGTTCATTTACGCCATCCTTTTTTTCATAATATATTAAAGCAAAGCCTAATTAGTTTTAATTTAAGTTTTTATTATCACATGACGAACAAAAGCAATAAAATATGGCGGGAAAGATCAGAGTTTTATAAAGAAACTTGAACTAGAAAGCCAGTTAGGCTTAGCCCAAAAAACATAACTAAGTTTACCATTACTAAGTAGAGTTTCTCCAATAAAAATTAAAGTCAAACCAAAAGCCTTGATGATAAATTTCTTTATAAACAACGATGAATCCTTTGTTAACACCAGTGAAACCCGTCCACTTTTTTAGTCTTCATTCTTTTGAAATGAATAAATGATGCTACCACAACAGGTGTTTTTTCATGACTTTCATTTTTATGAACACCATTTTATCTACAATCAGGACCATATTTTATGAGACCAAAATCTCTAGATCAAAATGACACCAAGCCCAAAAGCGTACTGATTTTTCATCTCTTAGAACTGGCATAGAAAAAAAATTTTTTTTTTGTTTTGATTTCTAAGTTCTAAGTCTTTTAACTAAAAGATAAACCTAAAGTTGAACATACCAAGGGCGGTATACTAATATTTTTAACTGCTTATGGTGTTTTTTTTTTCAATTAATAAGGTGTCCTAATAAATATAAGTTTCATGTTATTGCGAAAATCATTGAATGAAAAGTTTGCAAGAATATATTAGTTAGTTATGTTTAAGTGGAACTTATATTGTTTCAAAAAAGCACGATTGAAAGAGAAAAAGCTTCATGCTCAAGTCACGTGCTTGAAATGAAACGATTTTTGTTTCATAAGAAAAATTTTTAAATAACTTTAGTTTAAGAAGTTAAGAAAATTTCTACGACCAGAAAATAAGTGAAAATTTTTTCTTGACTTGAAATAAAATTTAAGCTGTCTTCTAAATTCCGCAGTAGCCAAAAAAAAACATAAAAAATAAGCACACAGAGTCATGAAATGAATATTCTCAAAGATAAAATCATAAAGAAATAACAACTTTTCCCTTTTAGTTTTTACTTTGTATGTTATTAGAGAATAAATCTTGAAATATACAGGGTCCCATAATTTTAATCAAATATAATGACATCTTATATTACTAATTACTTGAAAAATTTCATTAGAATTAAGATCTCTACATGAAAACGAATTATCATTCAAAGGTTACAACTTTTTTTAATCTACTGGTGATTAATATACAATAAATAGCTGAAGCTAAATAGAAATAAATTTTCTGTCAACAGTACTGAAATTACTTTTCATTTGGTTTTGATCTATTGGAAGAATTTTTTATATATATATATATATATATATATATATAATGATTTTATGACATGTCGTATACATATAGTGAAATAATTTTTTTTTTTAATTAAAAATATATTTAAATTTAAACGAATTTCAACTTAACGTAGTGTTCATAAAAAGTTGTGTTTAAAGACACGAAATTAAATATTAAAACAATAGATGTTTAAGATCATTCGAATGGAATATTTATTATTCTTTTGTTTAACGTTTAAATAAAATTCTCTGTTAACAGTATTGAAATTAATTTTTATTTGGCGTTGATTTGGTAACTGTTTTCTGTATTGAATTATTCTCCATTGTTCAAATATTATTAACAAAGAAATGGGAAAGCGAGACAAAATATAAAAAAATAGGTGAAAATTAGGCGCAAATTTCGGCCTGAATTTTTTGTGGAGTCAGCAAAAAAAATTTCCTTACTATAGAAAATTTTTGCTTTAATGCCAAATGAGCTCCCGCTGCAAAGCTCGCTTTTTTCGTCTATGCAAAAAAGAATTGGCTAATGATTCAACTCCGTAGGAATGTGCGGCAAGGGGAAAGGATAATTGCAAAGCAAAGAACAAATTAGGTTCTGTAGACGCTTTATTAGGAGTAACTAATGAACACACCCATACTCAATTTGCAGTTAACTATGAACTAACTAAAGTTGGAGCTACCATTAAATGAAAAGCCATTATAATGCAAGACGCCACGCAACAAATTTTTGTTGTTGAGTTGAGTTCGACAGCATCAACTACTGCCAAGAGTTACAGATTTGAGGAGACACGTACGCTATTTACGTCAACACAATAACATACTATAGAACACTCTAAGGAAGGAAGAGATACCGTTATTTCCTAGCAGTATCAAATGACTGCTACAGGTGAAAGGTTTTTACTAAATGGTAGCAGTCAAGGCGACAGTACCAGGCAGTTCGTTTATGCAACAGATCTAGCAATCGTGTTGCTTGGAAGTTCAACACAATGGTTTAGCAATGGTACGTTTAAACCGTGCCCTAAATTTTCCAATTACATTTCATGCCCTCAACATCAACTAGGTAATTCCATGTGTCTTTAGACTATTGCCAGCCAAAACTGAAGCAACGAACCCTTTACTTCGCTGGGTTGCCATATGGCAACTAAATAAATCCGACGCGTTTTTTGGCTGTTCGGTAAAATACTCAAATCAATGCTTATTTTCCCAGAAATTTCAATAATGGTAGATTCTGTTGCGACCAAAACAATGTGAAAAACAATTTGTTTTGGTGGTAAGCTATGTGGAAGAATTTGGGGACTTTTTCTAAGTTTTTACTGGGTA
>JAUZNK010002869.1:0-11222 GCA_035046665.1 Euphysa ruthae | reverse complement strand
CAAACTATGATAATATTTACTCATCTCCATTCCGACAAACCGTTCCTTTAGACGAAATGAAACATCTTTGCTGCAAAAGTAAAGCGAACGATAGCAAATATAGTAAATGTGTAAATACCGCCATTTGATATTATGACTACGAACAAAAAATCTTTCTTACACCTAATTCTTTCTATTAAAAACGTCTAAATTCTTTAAATGTTCCCAGTGTTAAATTAAGTTTACTTTGAAACAGTATTGTTGCACTAACAGACTGCACTAATAATATTTTTAGCTGTTATGAATATTTTATAGGATTATAAATACGCAGTAGCTAATTTACTGGAAAACTTTTTAAAAATGTTCTGTTTTGAACTGAATGTCGTGTTAGTGTATGACATTTTCCAATGGTTGTTGTATGAAAAAAATAAAACATTATATTCAAAAATATGTTTGCGTCACAGTATCATTAATAAACATTTTATCATACACCAAAAATTCATAGGCATGATTTATCATAAATTTTTTATCCTTATATTGTAATTTATTGTATTTTAATTAAGAAAAGTAATTAATCGACTCTCATACTATACTGCATAGATACTGCATAGATTTTTTTTTCGTCATTTCATTTGAGAAGACAGGTGTTAGATGTTAAGTTCAGAGAAAATTTGTTTACAAAAGAAATTATTCAATTTATATGGTTCATAATCATATGCTTAATAATAATAATAATAATAATAATAACAATAATAATAATAACAATGATAAATAATAATAACAATAAAAATAACATAATCTATTTTCAAGATATAAATTTTTATTCACATTGCATTTACTTACTATTTTTTTTTTTTCATCATAGTGAAATAAAAAGTAGTAATAAAATATCAAAGAGAAGTCATAGCAGTGATTCCAGTTTTGGGACCGAAAAAAACTGGGTATTGTGCTTATATTGCAAATGCTTCATAAAAGAAAGTCTAAGTTTTACAGAAACATGGGTGCGAGAAGGATATGATGGACCGTCTGATGCGTACTAAAAATTGCAGCCAACATTGAAAAATTTCGAGAACTAAATGTATCTTCAATAACCCTGTTGTCTCAAGAAGATGCTAACAAAATCTTCTCAACAATCAAAATCGTTTGCTAGTAATAAAGCAAAATTTCACAAAACGTGCATTAACAAATTCAGCAAATTCAAATATGAAAGAGCGATTAAAAATTTTTTTTTCTAGAAGAGAGCAACATCGATGAAAATGTTGAAGACGAATGTACTACAAGTATTTTAAATAGACGTATGTCTAAAAGGTTGACAATGAAGAGGTAAATCTGTGCTTCTTTTTGTTTTTCCGGAAAAGGTGATTTTCATAGAACATTAATATTTCAACCATGTCAAAAAGTTAGGCAATACGAAGAAACACTGGAGGATACAGTTCTACTGGGAAAACTTGGTGTCGGCGATACGATAACAAGAGACGCTATGTATCTTTGTCTTCTCAATTTGTATAGAAAATCCAGCCAAATATTTCTAGACAGGGAATATAGTGATAGTGATAAGCAATTACAATTTCAAGTACTTGCCGAACTAGCACGCTATATGGAGCAAACGGCTACACACGAAAACAAGAGCTGCGTGTTCAAGCTGGTCGATCTTGCAGATATGTACAAAACAAAAATAAAATAACTGGGCAGATATACTCCTGACAGAGTTAATACTACAAAACTATAAAAAAACAGATTATTAGCTCATAAGCAAAAACTAGGAAAAAGTGATTAGTAGAAAAGCTACATCATCTGGGAGTTTCAATTTCGTATGAAAGGGTCATGGAAGTTTCTACCAAATTTGGAGATGACGTTCTGTCCCAATATGAATCAGAAAACGTTGTATGTCCACCATTCTTAAAGTTAAATGTATTTACCACTGCTGCCTTAGACAACATTGATGATAACCCTAGTTCTACAACAGCTGAACGTTCCTTTCATGGAACAGGAATCTCATTGTTCCAACATCTAATCTCAGGAGATCTGGAGTGGTGCGAAATGTAGAGAAAGTTGCCCATAGTAACAAAAATCTATCGAAGCTAAACATTACCTATGCTGATGTTCGTCCAATAATTAAATGCAATGAAGAGCCAGACGCATCAAACTATTCATGCGTCCAAATAAAACACCCAACTGTTGATAAACATTGTATAAGAAGAAAGGTAAGATTTACATCAAATATAACTTTAAATTTGAATAAATGTTTTAAACAGTTGCAATAAATCACTCAAATCAATCAATTATTTATTTACCGTTAATTTTACCGTATTACATATGATAATGAAATACTTCATGACTAATACAATTTAACAAAAATTGACTTTAAATAATAAAAAACGTAACCAAAAAGTGAAAAATAAATGGGAACTACTAAAAACATAAACTATTTATAACAAACACAGGTACATGACCACTGCTTGATCCTCCATTTAAATATGTTGGCATTTTTAGACAGTTTAATATCATTCGGAAGACTATTCCATAAAAAGCAGGCTTTAAAATGGAGGGGGTTGGTCCCATAAGATACTGCACGGGCAGGAGGAAATGTAATGAGTAAAATACTCTGTAAATTATATCTTATTTCATTGTGGCAAAAAATATTCCAAAGGAGCTTATTGTTGGTTTGATACAGTGTTTTAAATACTTCAACCATTTTTCTAAGTGGTTGGGGCATCTGTATAACAAAACTTCAAGAGAAAAAGATGAGCGAGACGATAATATGTTATGGTCTGCTTTTCATAATTCTTCACTTGGAAAAGAAAGAAGTACATCTGATCTGTCTCTACTGTTAAAATTATTTCATGAATCTTCAAAATCAATTGCAATGATAAGACACAGCATGGATATAACTTGAAATGCAGTTGACCGTGTGAACAAGAACCAAACACCTGTTATTGCGTTTGATCAGCCATTTTGGGGAAAGTAAGTGCAATGGAACTGGAAAGAAAATTACGGAGAAGAAAAATTTGTATTAATAATGGCTTCCCTGCAGATTTAGATGGCTGCATTCAAAACATTTGGTAATTTATAATTTATATACGATCTCAAAAAAGGAAGCCAAAACAACTGAAATCCGTCTTCTAGTTTGTAATGATGAGATATTTTATAATGAAGAAACTTGAAATGTTTTATTTACCATTTTATATTAAAATTTTAAAAAAAATTGGTACGCCCATAAAATTGGTAAGTCCATAAAATTGGTACAATCATAGTCAATCAATCTAAAAAAAAAAAAAAAAACTGAAATCTGTCTTCTAGTTTGTCAAAAGCTATTGTATAAATAAGCTTGAAATTGTAAAGGTGTTAAATTAATTGTGAAGGTGTTAAATTAATTGTGAAGGTGTTAAATTAATTGTGAAGGTGTTAAATTAATTGCGAAGGTGTTAAATTAATTGCGAAGGTTTTAAATTAATTGTGAAGGTGTTAAATTAATTGCGAAGGTTTTAAATTAATTGTGAAGGTGTTAAATTAATTGTGAAGGTGTTAAATTAATTGTGAAGGTGTTAAAGGCGTGAAATTCAAGGTGTAAAGCAATTTTTTGAGGCAGAGGTATCTTCCCAGCTGGAACAGGCCAACCGTTCATAAACGCATCCCATACCACTTCAAGTTACCATATCGGTTCTTCATATTCTTTTGTTGTAAGCATATGACCAATATAAGTTAACCAACGACATTTAAACTTCATTATCAGATAAGCGCAATGAGTGTGAAGAAAAATTCCCACAATTTCAATTTTGGTCAATAACCTTAAAGTTCCAGCTGAAAATTCTATCATTTGTTCGGTTAATACGGTCGGGCAGCTTTAATTCATATAACTTAACAAGACACATTAACATTTTTTTTTTGCATTAGATCATCAGATCATTTTCAATAAAACTACGCCCATTGGCTATCTATACACCTCGCTGATATTTTAAATCAGGTGCAGATATTTCCAAGTTTAAAAAAATGTTTTGATAATGGGGTCTTTTTTGTATCTAAAACTAAAGGAACGTTCGCATCTATTTGAATCGATGACGCGCACGAACAAAACAAAAAATGTATGGAAGGAGATGAAGACACCTACTGTGTTGTTCCTAACGGTCTCTTTTATTTGTGTAATTTTCATGATTGTCAGCGTTTTCTCTGTAAGTTCCGAGAGACATAGTATCAAAAATCTTTTCAGATGTTTACGCAGAGTTTTTGCAATCGTTTTTGGTGGTTTATTTTATTTATTAATAGCAGATCTTGGGCCCTCATGGCTCGATGTCCTAGGCTTGTCTTCAGCAAATATTAGGCCTTCAAGTCTTATTTCTTTTTCAATATTGTAAAACTGAGCTGCATGCTAAAATATTATTGAAATGAAAGCATAGTTTATATTGGCTATATAAAGGAAATCCATTATTCAAATAATTTCAAATTTAATTGAAAGTTAAAATAAAACTGTCTTTTTATATATTTATAGTTTCATATTTAGATCCCCAAATTGTATGGGGTTCTACAGAATATTCATGGCACATAATTCTCAAAAGTAATTGTTGCAGTCTACTACAGTATTCTTATTTATACGAAGTTCACGTTCAGAAAATCAATTCAACTGACGTCATTTGATATTCCATGAATAGATGGAAAGGGAACAAAGGGACAGTCTGGTACGGAAGTTTGCTTTGTCCAAGCCAGGTTTCCTTCTTGACTTCTACCTACACCCGGCAACCCATCCATTTTAATCACTTGCATACCACACTAAAACTAAACTCCTTTGAATACCCATTTGTTAAGAAAAAAATGTTGTGGGGTGATAAATAGGAAAGTACCATCAACTCTAATACAGGAAGAACATCTCCGAAAGATAAAAAAAGTTCTCACGCATTGGGAGATATCTTTTAAATATAAAATTTCTTTCATACAGCTAGAATTTATTTCTCATAAGGCACAAATGCTTTACATGATCAGAAATTTTTTTGACAATGAAGGCGTCTCTCAAAAAAGAAAGCAAAATTTCTACATAAGAGGATCAACACTCCTAGACCGTACGTAAGCTATTAATGTTGAGAAGTTTCTACTCTTGTTTCGAAATTCATAATTGATATTGCCAAATCCAATTTTTGGACATAAAGGCAAAATAAGTCATGACATTGAATATTCTTATCGATTAAACTAATCGTTTTAACATGTTCTCACGACAGTATATCTAAGAAACTTTGTTTGAAATAATCACATCACGAGAGCGTGTGATAAAGGTTTCATTTTCTCAAGTATTACCTTTACTTCCGTTTATACAAAATGGCTCTTTATGAAATTATAATAAAATCAATCTTTGTAATACGAAATATTTGCATTCATAAAACATTAAAGTTATTTTCGGATTATTCATGTGTGTTTCAAATTTTGAACTAATTTTGCTCTCGTAAGGTAAAATACAAATCAATTACAAAAATGAAAAAGAAAAAAAAGAGAAAAAAAAATTGATATAACTTGTTGAGTTAAAAATAAATACTCTGGCAGATTTTTCTCTAATATTTTAATATAATTTGAATTAGAACTTATATTATTTTCTAGAAGTATATTTGAATACTTCTCGATGATTTGTCCTTTGAGCACGCGATTAGCCAGGAGAAAGTTCTGCTCTTTGGGAAGACCTAAATCGTTTTAAATTTTATCCTTTATAAGGAAGTATGACCTTTTTTACATGCTGAATAGCCAAAGCTTCATTGCTCCAATTTTTAAGCGAGTGGATAACATCAAATCCCTTTGGAAACTCGATGTGGGTAACAGAGCGATGTCTTCCCACAGCCTATTAAAACCATCGGTAAAAATTGGCCACTGTAAAGGCTGTAGTTCTTTGTTTTCCTTCTCCTTTACCCTTCAATGGAATATAATTTGCACCTTGATTTTGAGAGTATTGTTTCCAACAGTGATATATGAAAGATGCGTTTGATAGAAGTTTAAGACAAGATCTGCTGGGATGTCATGACATAAGTAAGTAGATTGAGAAAAGGCTTGGATTCTCCGTTGAAGTGTAAATTGCTCGTCTTTCAGTAATCCTTCTGCAATTTTTTAAATCGTATAGCCTTTTGCATTAACATTTTTCTGCTCGTATGATTCCGTTCAAAAAATTTCGATTCCAATTATCTGCGAATGTCATATACCCACCGCACTCCACTAATATTGCTCTGTCATTTGTAACACTTGTAACTATTATACCTTTGACAATAGCATTAATTACATTGTAACTGTAATTTTAGTCAAAATAATTTGGGGAAAATTTTTAGGACACGTCGTTTTATTGTTTTCAAGATAAATTCAAACATTGTGTGTTTTTTCAGGCTTTGAGACAACGTTTGGTCTTTTCTGACGACACTTGCAATACTTTGTAGAGGCTGCGTAGCTGCCAGTTTCTGATCTTTGTTCAGGGGAGTAATTCTTTTACCTGGCACTGCTTCTTAAAATAATAAATAATTAATAAATTCAGACGTGCAGGGCGTACAGAAAACATTATAACGTTTTTACATACACGCCATAAAAAATGATGTTCGCCAATTCCGGGAGATTTTGTGAAAAAAAATCTTTGGAGGCATTTAATGAGCATAGAGAAATGTTTACTTACCTGGTGTAACATATTGCCGCGTTTCAGCAACTGATTCAAATTTAACTTTTACATAGCGCAGGTATTGAGTTCTGATTATTTTGAAAATTTATACTGAAAATGTCCAGCTACAGACTTCTCAGCCTTTTGAAAGCCATGGCGCGAAAAGCGCCATGGCTTTTCTACAAATTTACAACCAAAACACTCGAATTAACACTTTGCGTTTTTTCATAAATTTGAATTCTGTTGCTGAATCAGTAAAACCATTCCGATGTAGAGTTGGAAATTTATCCATGCGCCATTGCATGGATGTTAAAAAAGCAACATAAACTCATACCCAATATAGTAGGACACGTGTTAAGGGAAATTTCAAGGTTTGATTGGTTTTTTTTTTTCACGCCCGGTCTATTCCAAGTGGAGGACTGGAAATTATGAGTAAAGCCAATATGGTTATAGATGAAAAGCATAGTAACCTTTTAACGTGACTTCATTAACTAATCGAAGGTAACTAAGAAACTAATACTGAACATCGTGACAGTGATCAGCACGGGGAACTTGAAAATAAGCATGGTGGGGCCCAAATGAAAAGGAAAATGGCCTGGATAAAAAAAAATTTTTTTTGGGGCCATAAGATATTTCAGACTTCTTAATTTTCGGATGCAAAAATTAACCAAGTTCCGAAACTAAAGTTATCCAAGATTATTTGTAATTAATGAGCCAGAAAAAAAAAGATACAAGAATGTTATGCAAGATAAAAATCTTCTGAGTAATATTTTCATACCCTCCTTCTAGGATGTAATTGTCAGGTTGAAAATCCATGGTCGACATCATTAACTTTAAAAAAAAGTTGAAATATATAAGATTCTTTCGGACAAGGAATTATTTATTGCCCGTTACTTACTTTTAGCAGTTAACCTTAAATAGTCCAATTTCAATTACCGCTATTTTATAACAGAATAATCACGTCTAAATTCTACTTTAATCTCGATTTATTCATTACAAATAAACCCATATAAAGCTGGATTCTTTTATACCCTGCAGAGTTTATTTTCTAGGAAAACAGTGCCGCTCTATTAATTAAGAATCTCCCTATTATTACAGATTCTTTTGAGCTAATAATTTATACATCATTTATTTTTAAGAAGTAAAGGTTGGAATAAAATATTCCTTCTGAAAATATTACAGGATTAACAATAATAATAAAACAGATATAAGAACAGTATTATTTCGGATTCATGTTGTTCTTACTTGAGAGTTTACAGATGTGAAATTTTAATAAACTAAGAATATAAGTGGGCTGTAATATTCAAAAGATAAAGAAATGATAAATACTATAATTCCAGCTTCACCTTCAGTACTGCGCAAAGGAGATATTCCGGAATACAAACAATCGACTAAAGTATCTCGAAATCTTACTCGACTAAACAGTGGGCATCCTTCTCCAGAAGATACCCTAAAGTTGTCTGAGTCGAAAATTATTGAAAATTTTAGCGATCTACTTGAACTGTATAATAGAAAGCACGCTACTTTAGTTAAAAACTTATGGAATACTTACAGCGTATTTTACGAGTGCAAAGGAAGGATTAGGGTGAGCCAAAAATTGTGCACAAATTGTCGAGATAAAGGCAAGGCGTGCTCTACAGATTTCTATTATATGAATCTGGCAGAAATAGCACAAGTTCGAAGAATACTTTGCCACGGATGCATGAAAATTTGTTTAAATGAATATTTTATTAAAAATGCAGCATGCAATACTACGTCACAGCTGGAAACATTGAGATCTCTTCAAAGAGGAGGAATCAATATCGTTCCTTGCGGAAAAAAGCGATACGTAAACAATAAACAATAATTACAATACACAATACCAACGGTCAGAATACGCTTAGAGCAATAAAGTTTCGGTTGATTTTTTAGTTAGCATTTATTTTAGCACCGTTTGCTGCTGTCAAAAGTTTTAGCTTAATAGGAGATTTCTTTTAAAAATTATTAAAATTTGTGTCCGAGATTAAAAATGAGGTAAGATGAGATAAGTATATTATTTTTCAAAATTAACCAAATAAAAAAATACAAAGTAGATTTTCATAACAATTTAGAATAAATAAAAAAAAGTAGATATGAGATAGCTATCTTAAGCAGCTGCTTAACTTAAAATTAGGTTATCTGGAGGCAGTCACTCATAAGTAAGAACTGACAAAAAGGAGTGAATCCAGATTTTATTAATAAATAATTAGTTAATAAAAAACGAGCCATAAAAAGGGCGTTAGGTGTAACTAATTTAATTTATTAACTGTATCTAAATTTATGAATAATTCTTTCAAATTGGTTTCTATTTAAATTGAAAAAAATTTTGTAATTAGCAGAGTTTGTATGTTTGAACTTAAAAATACTATTCTGTGTTCTGAGTTAAAATTGTTGGCAAGATAATATTTTTATTTGTGAACAATAATAGCAGAATTTATCTATCAATCCTTTCAAGTGTTATTTGTTTTCAAATAACTTAATTAGTCCTCCAGAACTATCTAAGCTATTGTCATTAATGATTTGTTCTGTTTGCTTACAAATGAAACTATTAACATGCCAGCACTTTTAACTCGGAACACAGAATTAGATTAATTGACAGGTTTATTCCAGTGACACACTAATATAAAATGAGTTTCTGAAAGTCCAAAACAGACATGATCGTTAACATTAACTTTATATATTGAGTTGTTCTGATATTTGGTAAAAATCTTCATGACACATATTTATGACGTCACAGTGACGCACACAAAATTTTAATGTTAATTTTTATATAAACCATAAAGAACAAATAGCAGCAGTCTGTTAAAACTTATTATGCAAAAAAAATTATAGTAATCAGTGTGCCTTTTTTCTTCTTTTAGCTACATTTCTGAACAAAAATTTGGTTTCACATAAATAAAAATTTAAAAAAAAATGTTCTATTTCTTCACTCTATATATATAATTCATGTACTTTATATATGTAATTTATGTAATTTATGTATAATTTATATACTCCGTGTATATAATTTTAGGCAAAGTCAAAAAAAAGGGCTAGGGAGGTAAGCGGTGATAAATTTCTTTCTTGAAGCATTTTGGTCACTTAGAAATGATATTGCCTACGATAACTACAGTGTTAACCCATAAAAAGATAAATTTTGTTTCTAGCTAATAACTATGTGCACGAGCATAGACTGGAATCTGAAAGCAGTCGTCTTGCCCCAACTGCCATCACGTCATAAGTATTACAAGTGACAATTTATTTTACTTATTTGATTTGTTTTCCTTCGTATTCAAAAAAATAAAACATCAAAGATTTACTTTATATTTCATGTTTGTGATATTTTTAAATCTTTTTGAAATTCATAGATTCTTTACAATGTTTAGTTATTAAATTTTCTGTTTAATCCAACGGTAATTAAATTAATTAACATACGTGTCCACCCCGTATATTTCTATCTCACAAATATTCAATGTGCCAGTTTCCTTGTTCCCCTCGACGAGAATTTTATAGCCGTATAAATCACACATAATTGAGTCGTATCCATTCTTTTTAATTATCCCACAGTATTTCCATTTTGTATCCCTACGTTTAACATAATGACCTATATAAACTCTGAAGCCAGTTATTTTATGACCATATATGTTTATGTTATGGAAAATATGTCTATGTGCAGCAAAACTAAATGTTATTGTTTGATTTGGAAGATTCTCAGTAACAACGCATGTTGAAATGTCATTGTCGTGTGCAAGATCTGTAGTAGAAGATTCATGTTTGTTTGAGACGGTAGATGACTTCGGATGAATGAGAATATCCATCTTAACTAAAGAAACAAATTTACTCAAAATTTCATTTTGATAATTCATGTTAAAATATGTTTGAAAAAGCATCCTATAGCAACAAAATGTACCAAAACTGTATGGTCAACGTTTATACGCCAAACCCTCAACAAATGCATCAAGCATCAAAATTTATATATTTTGAAATTTATGGTTGATGGTTAACTAACAAATTCAGAAGTAAACAAGAAAGAAAAACTAACTCAGAATTTTCTAAATGTTTTAAGGAACTATCATCTGCAATCACACATGCATCACCAGCTTTCTTTATCGATTCTTGTTTGATGGGAATAAAACCCAGAAAGTTTGTTTAAAAATTTTTGTTATATATATTTTTTGATAGAAAATTCCAATAAACTTTTTTTAAATCTCAAAAATACTTCCTTAATACTTTTTTGATATCTTAAAATTTCCATTCCATTTTCCTCAGAGATAATTTTAATTTAAAATGTTTAATATCATTATCAAATTGCTTTAGATTATTTGTGCCCGGATTTTGATTTGGGCAATTATTAGTTCTAACTTAACTAAACGAACTCTCAGAAAACATTGACTCTGTTTGTAATTTATTTTCTGATTATAACTTCCTTTTCGCCGAAGTCTCTGATGTTATTTAATATGCAGGTGGATTAAACAAAAGGATTTAGATGCGATAAAAGATTATATCCATCAATGATAAGCCAACTATAGATTTTCAATAAGAGAAATTCAGTTAAAATCCAAATCTAAATTTAATGAAGTCTTTGTTTAGGTAGAAGCTGTCAAGAAACATCTTGGATTGACCCTCGATATATATA
>JAUZNK010002868.1:0-11222 GCA_035046665.1 Euphysa ruthae | reverse complement strand
TATACATATCCAGTTAACTAGACTTTTCATGAATATATATATATATATATATCTTATTATTATATTATTATATCTTATATATTTAGCTCAACTTAGTTTTTTTTTTTTTATCTTTTATTTTGAAAAATTAAAATTAAGTTGACCAAAATTTACAGAATTTCATTTTATTCCTATTTTCTTTTTTTTTTAATTTATCAGATAAGAAATTACTTTGATTAAAGCGATCGAAAAAAAAATGGCGTTTTCACCATAAAATGTTTTGCTTCAAAATTAAAAGAAGGTTTTTTATCAGAGAAAACTCATTTACGAAATAGGTAATTAAGATATTTAAGTCTTCATTAAAGAAAAAAAGATTCTTTAATTCCTTTTCTATGTTAACTATATTACTATTATTATCTATCTTTAGGGATTTTTTAAAAAAGATATGACATTGTACTTAGGGAGTTAAACAAGACTTTATATTAGGCCAAATTGTAGGCCAGTTTTAGCCAATAAATTTACGAGAAGCTAGTTGGAGGTAGGACAGAGGTATATATCGTTGACTTATACTGTACAAGGATTATCTCTTAAAAAGCGTAAATTATTTTTGAAGAAACTAAGATAATTCTTCTGAATTTCGTGGACTCACTGATGGTCCTTTTATAATCTTTATTATCAACAAAGTTCCAAAAATTTTGACTAAATATTACGTTTTGTTTGTATGATGAGAAACGGCAAAAAAATTTGATTTATTGATATGAAATACGTCTTTTGAAAATAACATAATATTTCGAGCATATTTCGACTAAAGCCAGACATATATTCACACAGGTAGACAATATGTGTTTTTGATCTCTCTGAATACTTTTTTTTTTTTCAAAATATAGATGTCGTTTTTGATTATACTTATAAATCCATTTTTTGTTTACGCTTCAGCAATCGCTTTAACTCCCTCATTTGAATATATTGTGATCTTTAATTCCTTACTTAGAAATTCTATCATTAACTGTTTTAGGCTTGATCTAATATTTCTGTATTTATCAATTTTAAGAAACGACGAAGCAGTGTTAAAATCGGTTGTGTGAAGTTTATCGAGTGTTTTTACGAGTTTTTTTAACAATTTATCTCGTTTTTCACTTTCTAACTCGGCAAGAACTGTCACCAGTGGTTTGAGATTTTCATTATTATATTCGCTCGAGGTATCGGACGATTCTCTTACACGCGTGCGTGGTATTCGCGATAGGAATATCTTGTCAGCGGAATCAATTTCTTCAACGGGAATATCATCATCCTCAGTATATGTTCGAAAAGGCATCCCATTTTCGTTGCACAGTATAGCCACTGCGACCACTCCTCTCCCTCCCAAGCCAACAATATCAGATTGTTCTTGCTTCAAACGCTGTATCCGTGTCTCTTCGCTGATTTTTTCATACAATGATGACTCTTCAGAGGTTCCTGCTTTAGAAGCTTTTGGAATGCCTTTAACTAAACTTATCTTTCGAGCAATAGCCGATATCTTACGTTCTCGAGGAGGGGATTTCTCAAACGCGTTTCGTTTAAACAAACTCAATTTCCGTTTTGGCTCTTCAAAGAGAATGTTATCCGCAAATGCTATTTGGAAACACAAATCCACTGCTTCGTTAGCTGTAAAGTCTCTGCAAGGCATTTTCACTTTTAATTCTCTTCTAAAAATACAAAAAGTATAAAGCTATAATCAGGACTCAACCACTAAGAGCTGCAGTTTGTATTTTTTCGATTCTGCGGTAATAAGATTATATTAACAAGATTGTCTTATCTATTTGGAAATCTAAATAGATTATTTACGTTTGTATAAATGGCTAAAGAAAACTTTTGCAACAAATATATTTCACCTTTCTAAGTAAATCATAGGTTATATAGGGCAAAATTCATAACTATTCTGCATCGCTTCTGAACAGAATATAATTTTGAGAGAGTGATCATGACATAGAATAGAAGTTATAATCAGCCTGGAAGCAAAGTTTCGGGCCCAGGATTTGGATGTTTTGGAGCATAATTGGTGATAAATATGAACTCATCATACAACCTTGAAATTTCGTTTATAACATAATTCAATATAACTGAATTTGAATCTGCAGTCAGAGTTTTTAAAAAAGTTTTATTTTCCCCTTAAACGGACCATTTAACTTTATGCCCAAAGAATTTCATAAATTTAAACTTTTTATGTATATATATATATATATATATATATTTGCATGTTCGTAATCAGCGACATTGAGCTGTGTTATGATGAAAATTTAAAGGATGTACGATAAGTTTGAATTTACGACCATATTTGGGCATAAAGCTATAATATCCCATTTGACCATGTTTGAGCATATTTTTCACAAAACAAACAAATCCTGGACCCAAAATTCTGGCCTCCGGGCTGATTTTAACTTTCATTGATGTTCAGGATAACCTTTAAACATTTTATTCTGTACAGGGAAGATGCAGAATAATTACTAAAATTTCATCTACTATTAATACTATTCAGATGCTCAAACTAATATGAGGTGTGGGTTTATTCCTGATTTTCATAACCATGACACCTCAATCCGGAGTAATATTTTCTACTGTAATACTGCTTTGATAACAACTAAATGCCATGGTAGATTGAGCAATTTTATGAAAAAATCATCGAAAAATAATTGTGTTTGTTTGTTTCCTAACATTTGATTTACTTATTTCTTATTCTTTATTTCATATTCTGCAAAAAAAAAAAAAAAAAAAAAAAATTTCGGTTTCATCCGGTTTCATCAGGATAACGTTCTTTAAGTATACTGGACACATCATCGTATGACTTGGTTGTAAGAAGAAACTCTATCTCTTCTTTTGAACAGTGTTTTTCCATAACAGACGACATGACTGCAACAGACAGATACCCTCACACAACAAAACTAACTAGGCTAATCTTGCTTGGTCACAATGCTTGGTGTATTTAGGACAGGGAAAGAAGAAATAAGTCTGGTCTGCAAATTATACACCCTAACAGGTATTATGTTGTTATTTTTATTGATCTGGAGAACAAAAATAAATAAGAAAATTCAAGGTCAAACAAACTAATTTCAAACTTTTATAATCATGTTATAATTTGAAAAATGAAAATGGAATAAAAAGTTTATAATTTCAATTTTCAATTTTTGTAACTTACAGAATTAAAAATTGAAATTATGATAGTTTTTCTATTTTTAATTTCGGTTAGCGTTAATTTAGATATAAATTGAAATAGCCACTATATACACCGACCTTTGTCACAGTGTACCGGTAAAATAAAAAGATGATATTCGATTTAGATTAGACGGTTTTCAAAAAAAAAACGCATTTTTTTAAAACGTGTTTTTCAGTTCTATCTTAATTTTTGTTTGAGTTACTTTCTTTTAATTCATTTTCACTTCCTTAAAATACTCTTCTAAAACTCCATTTTTAAAGCCATTTATTTTAAATATTGGGATTATTATTTTACAAAAAAAAAAGAATACTTGGTTTAAAACTTTACAAACATTGAAACTACACATAATAGTAAAAAAATGCAAATCCTGTAAATTGTAAACCTCGTTTTTAATAATTCTCATTATTGTAAACATGGGTATAATTTATTCATGATCTCCTGAATTTTTATTAACATTCACAAGGATTTACCATGTATATATATGTAAAAAAAAATAAACAACGCCTGCTTAGTAGAAAGGGTATAAACAGCAAGTCAACATTTTTGTTATCGGACGAAATATTTTAACTAAGAACTTTTTTTTTAATGTTTCCGAGTGATTAGCTTAATGAAGAAAGAATGAATGAATTAAGAGCTTTTAATAAAGACATTAAAGCTTAAAGGAATGAAATTTATCGATACTTTCATGAATTTCTTCTAACGTGGTTCCTTAAAATAAGTTTTTTTACCAAGTTAGTGAGAACAGAATTTTTCACGTAAATCACTTTAATTACTTGCTAGCTGCTGACTGTGATTTTCTATATAGCACGCTTTCCATATAGCAATTTTGACGCATTGTCTTCTAACCTCTTCTAGTTTGTTTATCTGTGTTAACCATTATTTCCATGTTATAGGTGAAAGAAAGGTTCTTAAACTTATGTAAAAGGGACTTATAATTTTCTTTGGGTTGATACTGATATCCTATTGGTTCATGCCTGGGTTCCTGAATGCATCATTTCTACTCACGGCTGATATTATTGCATTTGCCATAATAGTACTGAACGAAAAAGGGGAAAAATTCGAAAAAATAAATAGACGATTACACTTATTCATTATTATTATTATTTTTTTTTTGAGAATCTAGTTCCTAGCTACTACTTTTAAATCTTTACTCTGTTTGTATTAGCACTTAAATACCCTGAATATTAATGTTGAACTCTCACTACTGGACTTCTGTAGACTAAAAAACTTTCAGAATTAAAAAAAAAAAAAGCATTGCATTTTTTCATTTCGTTTTTATTGTGGAAAGAAGATGTCAAATTGGATGATTTAAAGTTAGAAAACATCCCAATATTTTATCTGTAATTTAAGCGGTAGATTCTTTCGCTGATTTTTTTGGGTTTTATTCAAAAGTTGATAAGTCTTTTCCTATTTTCCATATATTACCTAGTTTTGAAAAAACTTCTAAATGCTGGGGTCATACCTAACTTTCTTAAAAATAGGTGTAATTTTTTTGACCAAATGATCTGAAATTTTTTAAACAGCCTCTTTAACTGAAACTGGGGAAAAAAACAGAAAATAATTCCTATCAAACAATAATAAATAATTTATAACTTTATTACAAAATAACAGACTTTACGTTAGTTAGTTAGTTGAAATTTAAAAGTTACATTAGCTTGTTTCATATCAAAACTTATATAAAATCTGTACATTTGAAAAAATTGTAACTCAAGTTTTTACCTGTAACTCCGCTTTTTGACAAAAACATTTTATAATTATAATTAGCTAGCTAGAGTTTTACTTGGCCATCAACTAGCACATAAAAAATTTGGGGCCATTTGCAAGCAATGAGTACATAAAAGCTTATAAATGCATTAATATTACAAAATTTGGTGCTTATTTTTTGATTATTATTATTATTATTTATACTTACTGTATTATGCTTATAGCGTCCATGATATTGATTTTAGCATAATTATTCGTCCCCTATGTCAGTTTTATGCAAAAAGCTCAAATATTAGAGAAACGATCAACATCTTTGAAGTTCCAATCTTTTCTATGATTGATGAAAATATTTTTGTAATATACAAATATTTAGAAGCTTGCAAATTCGAAAGTTTAAAATTAGTAGATGGAATGAAAATTTTTGATGAAAAAAACATTGTCAAATAAGGAATAAGTTTATTCCACATACGTTTAATAGCTTCTATACAATGTTAATCCAAAATTAAAAACTAAGATATGTTTATAGAAAATATACTTTGTATGGCTATTTAAAAGTTTTATCTCCTTTACAATGATTATGTCATTGTTCTAAAACCTATTTTCGCAACTTTGGTAATATATAACGACGTAGCTGCCTTACAATGTAAATTTTTACCTGTACTTAATTCCATGAAAAGTTGTTAATTTCACATCTTTCAAATCTTAGGTAAATGCTATGGTGATATTTTGAGGAGATTTAATATGTATTTGTTTTTTGAATAACTCGTCAATTTTTTTTGCACCACAAAGCCTGTGGAATTAACAATACCCAAAAGTTGAAGAAATTGCGAAATAAAATTTCAAAAAGAAAAAAAACAGTTTCTTTTTATAAGGAATTCCAAAAATGAAAAACATAAAGGCAGAAAATTCTTTCATTGTTAGGCCCATCACTTTTATCAATAGTGTTTGATATTACGCTTTTTCTCTTGAGTATTTTTATTATTATTTTTATTATTCTATTAATTACTTCTGTAATGACTGTTTGACGATTTACAGCAAAAATATATTACAATAAAGTAAAACTTACCAAAATCTGTAAAACCATTGAATATAATTTAATCTTTCGATATAGGTTTGCTATACGCTTTAAGAATATGTTTAAAAAACTCGACCAATATTCAGTTGTTTACCAGCTATAAAGAAATTTAATATAATAGGGAAATAAAACAATGCAACATTCATATATTTCAAATGGTTTCCAACTCAACAAAATGTTTACGCTTTTGTTTAGAACATTCAGTCGATAGTTACAAAATAATATTTCGAATTCCATAAATGAAAAAAACCCTGTTGGAATTGTAAAAGTTTCTAAATAGTTCTTCATTGTGGAACTGATAGAGATACTGAGTTGCCCTTTGGCCAAGATTTGCTATAGTATTTTATTGTATAAAAAATTTCCGTTTCCAACAGATTTGCCTAGGTGATTTTTCCTGTTTTGTAAAGAAGATGTAAAAAATTTGGATAAATTAAATTACATGTACTGCAAATACAATATTTTAATAAAAAATCTCCCAAGATTATTTGCGTCTTTTTAAGAAAAAGAAACCCCTACATATTACTCACCAATTATTAAATATTACAAAATTCCGTTGATTTTGATAAAGTCAGTTATTTTACCTAGCTCGATAACCGATTAATGGTCCTTATAGAATACCATAGTATATTTGTGGAAGTAGTATTTTCCATCATCTGGATTTAACATCGAAACTCTTTTTTTAACCTCAATAGCTTCTTTTACCTATGTAACAATTTTCGTTATCGCTCCCATAAAATACCATAGCTATTTTCTGTCTAAACCGTTTAAAAATTTTATTCAGCTATTTTTTTTAACAAACAATAACATGTCTGTTTAGGTTCTACTCTGAGTGATTCGGTAATATGCTTACCAATGATTTGCATCTGTTATTGATGATGCAAAAGATCTTTCTGCTCTTGATAAATCCATACAAACTTCGTTGTCAAGTATAACATTGAGGAAAATATATATTAGTATGATAGAAAAAAAATCGTATTCTGTAAGCTTCTTGTCTTTGGCGTATCTCTTGAGAATGACTTACTTTTTTGACACTTGGGACTAAATTGTTTAAAAAAATAAAACAAGGAACAAATCTACTTGATATATTTCGCAGCCAGCTGAGTCACAAGAAGTTCTCACAATATTTAATTATTAGCCCTTTAATTTGGATTGTTTGATTTAAAATGGCTTTTTTAAAATTTACAATTCAAAATTTTCCAGCATCGTAACTTCTTGCTTCCTGACATCTTAAACCGGAATAAAGTTTCAACCGATATATAAGAAGTTGAAATAAACTGTCTTGGTGATTTGACAACAAAAAAATTTTAATTTGACAAAAGCTATATATCATAACAGACGTCATGCGATAATCTCATCGGCAGCACTGTTTCTGATTGGATTATGTACGCAAATGCGTAAAAAGCCAATAGATTTAGATTCTATAATTAAAAATTTTAACCAGAGTTTATATTTCATAAGATGTTTGATTGTGGCATATATTGTGCTGATGAACGATTTTGAAAGTTTATTCCAGACGAACAGTTTACACAGCGCTGATTAAGTTTTCCCATCAACTATAAATCTTTATGTGGCTTTATTAAACCGAGTATATCTGATAATTTCAATGTTAATATCCCCTAAATACTTATTAATTCTCACACATTTAAGACTAAGTTTTATTCACCAGAATGCACAAAAAATTTAATCATAATTACAAGCATTCTTTTTATATAGCTTTCAAAGCAAAGATGGGAAAATTAAAAAATCGAAGAAATCTAATGCCTGATCCAAAATCTGATCCATCCGCTGATCCTTTGGAACTCTTTTAAATAGAGACTTTCCAATATAATTTCCGATCACATGATGCAAAAAATAAAAAAAAGTTGAAGCAGATTTTCTAGATCATTTATTCTCCTGAAAATATTAATGATTTTTTGTTCAATAGCAAATTTCTTCAAACTTTTTCACCTTTTTTTAATAAATCCTCATAGATCTGATCCAGTTTTTAGGCATAACGCTTGATTATGTTTACAAGAGTAAACAAATATTTTTTGCTTCTGTAAAAAGGCTGAGTAAGATCGCCAAAAACACTTTGTAATGGTAGCGTTAATATCACGTGCAAAAATTATGATAATATTGTGCGTACACAAGTCTTAATAACTTTCTCTTCATTGTTTCTTAGTTGGATTTCTTATCAAAATTATATGGATTTTCAAAATTTTCTAACTCTGAATTTCTATATGAATTTATGATTTAATCTGGTTTTACCTTATAGCTTCTCTCGCCACTTTTTTTTTTAAATGTTAAGCGGAAAACGAAAGCGATTTATAAAATAAAACTAATGATGTCTTTTTGTAGTCAGTTATATATTGCACTCTTCCTTCATTACTTCATGAAAAGAAATTTATAACCACGAGGTCGCCGCATATTATATATTCAGTGGTTTATTATCAATGTTGAGTCAGTTTAGTAATATTACGAGGATTATACTAGCAAAGAGCGCTTATTCAATAAAGATATGCAATTTTTCCTTAGAAAAGATGCTACTACTAAATCTACTAATACGCGTCTTTTTAAATAGCTTTTTAGATAACTAAATGCATAAATGCAGGGATCAGCAAAACAGGTTCGTATAAATCGCAAATATGTAACAGGTTTCAATCACTCCATGCGTGTTTAATCAAACCTTTATGGGATGAAATTTTTAAACTTTTAATATTTGTAGTATTAATAAAAACGACATTGTTTCGATTTTATAAAGGCAATTAGTTTTAAGCTTTTATTAAGTTTTAATCACTCAATTAAGGTGGTGAATCACTAAGGATAATAGAATAATAATAACTCGCTGAATAATAACAACTCACAGAGAGTTAATTGTGCTTGATACTTCAAACTTTCAGAACCAAAGGAGTATCAACTGCAAAAATCTTCATAATCTTCAATAATGTTTAGTTCTTATGATATTTTTATTTAGTATTAACTGTTTTTTAACTAATTCACAATGTATACCATGAAAAGAAATTTTTATCACGTGTTGGTGGCACCTTTTTATGAAAATTTGACACTTGTTGTGGTTTTGTTTAAGGGGAAGCTGCGACAGCGGTCTGAAAAATAATTTTATTACTATTTTAATTATTATGTATTTTTTAACACATAGAAAACACAAGATAAAAACAAAGCCTGTAAATTTTTTTTTAAGCTTAAGATTTTTTTTTTATTTGGACTTCCCATTTCTAACCCATCCCTACTTGCAAATATGGTCAATAAAAACCAAGAAGACATATTAAATTTTCTATAAATGTATCCGGACAGTTTTCAAAAAATTTTCGTAAAGGTTTTCTCGTGTCAAGAAATTACTAAAAAGAAGGACAAGATCAAAATAAAAAGGAGAAAACATTTCCGGTTGAGAATTTTCCTTGTGGCAGTTATGAGGGTGAGAGTTTTCCAGATCGATAAATTTAACAACATTTTTACTTGCACGTTTTGCTTTAGTTTCCATATAACACATAGAAGAACTTGTTGTCAGTATCTTCAAATTGCTTTGCAAAGGCTTTCGTCAACTTTAATTTGATTTTTCTATTATTGTAGTTGAAGTTTGATAAACTTGGAAGTCATTTTGATTCACTAAACATTGGTTTCGGTTTATTTCAACTTCATCAAAATTTAACGATTCTTGCATAATTAATGTTTAATTATCACCAGCCTCAATTTCGATTCTACTATAGTAGTAGAAGTTGAAATAACATCATCATCATGACTGCTAGTAGGGGTACTGCTGTTGCTTATAAACCTCAAACTTAGGGCTCCATATTTGAACAATCGGTTTATAATGTTTTGCGACAGTTTCTTTACTCAAATTTAATTTTTTTTTTACTAAGTTCTTCTGAATACTAGAAAGTTATTCAAAATTTATTGGGGGTTCAAATAATGGATCATAATAAATTCTAGCCAAAGTTACTGTTCTTACATTGACTTAGCTTATCACCGTAAAAATATAATCCATTGGAATTATTTTCAGCTTTGTACGAAATAATGCTGCCAATAAAGCTGCCAATCATTTCTTCATCCCGTTTGAAATAGTTGCTTTTTGATTTGTGGTTATCAAATTACATTTTTAGTTCATTCTTGTTTGAAGTCCGTGAAACTTTAAAACTTTAGCTGATTCTGCAAAAAATACCAGCTAACAGTTCATATGAGAAAAGAATTTCCCCGCCTACCGATATTTCACATAAGCACAAACGATATATCGGTAGGCGAAGAATATTCTCTCTCCATATGAACACAAATTTTCTCACACAAGCTATATATCGCCGGTAATCACGCCGAAAGATTTCCCCTAGGACTATTTCTAAATCATTGCTAATTTGAATAAAAAAAAATTAAGTGTCATGGCGTTTATAAGAAATTTTTCTATCATTCTAAACATAAATATTTTTTATCATTAAGAATTATTATTACCGAGCTACGTGAAGTAATCCAACGAAATCTACTATCATTTTTCATTCCCGAAAGTTTATTCCAAAGATTGGGAACTTTTAGCCTCATTAGTCTTTTCCTGGAAAAATTAAGACTAAAGTAACGCAGGTAATTTTTCCTTTATTGGTATGAAAAAATTTATTCTCACCTTTTTGTTGCAAACTTCGCTTGCGTTCCTTATATCATATTAACTTATAAAAACATTATCTATTTTAACTATATCCATAACACATTAACCAAGACCTACTATAGCTTGCCAAAATATCCTATTACAAAGGTATATTTTTATGGCGTAGTTAAAATTTTTGTCTAAAACGGTTCCTACCGTTAAAAAATGAGATTTCCTGAATACTTATTTAAATTTCACCACTGTTTTGAACAATTATTTTTGCGGAATTATAACTAGAACATATAAATCATGAATCATTGGCCAGATTCATGATTCATTTAAACTCCTTTATGAAGTATAAGAGAGTCGCATACTGATATGCTATATGACAAACATGATAAACAAATGAGTCATAAAACCTTAAAGTGATAAAGTATTTTTATTCGAACAACATTCAAAAGTTAATTAATTAACAATTCTAGAAACAAAAGGGTAAACAGTTTTTGCGTGTGTGTTAATGAATGGCAAGAAAGGTGTAATGTAAACATTTTAGTTTAACAAAAATCGGGGAATAAAGCATTAAAAATGTGGGCTCGAACAGGATGCATACGTGATTTTTCGGTAAAAAAATAACATTCAACAGTATTACGAGTAGCTACCTACAAATAATATTCCAACTTGCTATTTTATTTAACCTTAATCTTCTCTAC
>JAUZNK010002867.1:0-11223 GCA_035046665.1 Euphysa ruthae | reverse complement strand
GAGCTTCACTTAGATTTTTCAACAAAAAATAAAAAAATATGCTAAAAACAATCGATAATACAATAAAATGATTTAGGCGGATACCAAACATATTCAGTGTGTACGCTTCCGCTTGGCGGCATATATCGTATACCACATAATCGTATACGGACCTTTGTTGGTTTTTGTTTTTTCTCCACCTTAGAGAAACAATAAAATAAGAGAGGTTTCTAGTGATCCACATTAGCCTTGAAGAGTTCCTCTCAAGTACGCTGTAAATTCAGTGCTCCAACAGATTTAAGTACACAGACTGATGTGAATCTCAAAGCTGGGCTTCACATAAAGCCCATTGAAAGTAAAAAAAAAAATACTATTCCGCAGTGTGAAAAAGAGAAGTTATTCTCTACAACCTTCTAAAATGGATACTAAATTCAAAGTGAGAGAGTCAAAAAGTGAAAAAAAAAGCACTGTTCCGCAGAGTCAGTTTTTTGGAAATCAAATGTAATATTTTACTTTCTCCGTTTTCTCGTTTATTATAAAAGTGCTTCGAGTATTTATAAAATAGAGACAGTTATCCTTAGAATAGAAAACCTTTATGAATCTATTTCTCAGTCACATTTATCTGTGGTGTAATTACAGCAAGGATTGCAAAATTTAACTGTTCCCAGAAGACACTGCAGCTGAAAAATTTCATTATTTTGCATAAAGAGAAGCGGTGAATTCTCAGCTTTAAGGTAAAAACCTTTATTATATATAACTGGTATACCTTTCTGTGATCTGCAGGCATGTAGATAACATTGAATTTAATAAGTATAAAGTTGGGTTTTATTATTATGGTGTTCTTTTACTAGCAAAACTAGCTGTAAAAATTGGCCTCCTGTTTCTTTTTTCTTTATACCTACAACTAGGGGGCACCACCATCCCTTCGCTTCATGCTGTCTCTTCCACTTGTTGTTTAATAAAAGTTATAGCTAATCAATAATATAGTCACACATTGATTCCAATAACATTGAATTTGCCATATTATTCGGAAACAAAGGGAATCTTTTCTTTTTTTCTAGATCTACACTGATCTTAAAACCGACCATAGATTTGTCAGTATTAGCTTCTTCGCTGCCATCACCTTTAGTTTCTTCAGTACCTTCTTTATTATTAATGCCTACTGAATCATCAGCTTCTGTAGATTCATTATTAACTGTATGCGACACAAAACCAAACTTAAATTTCAACGATGCTGGAGTTTTTCTTAAAACAAATGCTAGCAACATACACAAGCTTAGTAGTGAAGTAAAGTATAACTTTTACAAAAATGTTTGGAAACCAAGCAAGAGTTATAATTTCCCCTATTCAACATTCTGCTCAAAGAATTGTTGTTTTCAATACTCTTGGTAACAAGAATTTTCTTCGTTGGTTTATTCTGAATATTCAAAAGGTGCATTTTGTTTACCTTGTTTGTTATTTTCTTGCAACTCATTTAAATCAACACTTGTTAAAGTTTTAGTAACAGAACCGTTAGTTTATTGGCAAACTGTATTTTCTAAATTCAAATTGCAGTGCTTCAGAACAGATGGTATTCATCAACGAAGTATTTTCGCACTTACTGATTTCTTATGAATTCTATCTGGTAGCTCTTTACCAATTTCAGTTTAAGCTACTACCCTAGGACCTGAAAGGTCATTTAATCGCAAAATTTTAGATTCTTTCATTGATGTTATTAAACTTTGTGGTCGCCAAAATCTTCCTTTTTGTGGGCATCGTGGTGATGGTGTTTTTTTTTTCTGATTTAAACCAAACTAATGAAACCAACAGTGGGAATTTTAAAGAGTTTATTTGGCTTGTATCTCGTTTTGACTCAGATATTTATAAACATATGTCAACTTCAAAGAAAAATGCTAAATATGACTCCAAGACTATCCAAAATGAATTAATTGAGTATTGTGGTGCAGAGGTTTTAAATAACACAACAAATGAAAATAAGGGTTCAAGGTCTTTTTCTATTATTGTTGATGAAGCTGTAGATTGTGCTAATCTGGAACAAATGCCTATCATCATGCGCTACATTGATAATTCTTTAAATCTTTGTGAAGAATTTATTCAGTTTGTTGAATGTAACACCACTGGTACTAGTGGTAAAGAAATCACACAAAAAGTTGTTTCAACTGTAAATTTGGTAGGACTTGATTTAAATAATGCACCAGGTCAAGGAGATGATGGAGCTGGAAACATGTCTGGGAAGGTTAAAGGTGCATCATCGGTAATTAAAAAGAAGATTGAATGAAAAAGAATGAAAATTTATTTTTATATCTAACCGATCTCGTTATTGCTTATGAGCATATCAAAACCCTACAATTAGAGTTTCAAGTATTACGTAATGAAGCTCAGAAATCCCATGACTTTTGGTATCAAATGGCTTAAAATTTTGCTGAAGAGTTAAATATAAAGGTATAGTTGCCAAGAATTTGCAAGTGACAACAAAACCGTGATAAATTTGAAACAACATCTGTTTCAAATATTTTTACATGTCACTTTCTCTGCCTTTGTTTGATCACATGATTTTACAGCTCAACGAATATTTTTCAAAAGATTTCTTTGTTGCTCTTAATGCTTTTTATTTGATCCCGGAACTCTTGGTTTCTGCTGTTGTAAACAAAGTTGATTGGAAAGCGAAAATAAAAGAGTTTTCCCTTTTCTATGAAACCGATTTTGCTTGTGTTAAAGCTTTAGAATTGGATTGAGTTGGATTTATGGAAAATATATTGGTGCGAACAATTTACTGCAGTACATTCATTTTAATCATACATCTTAAAGTCATTAATCCTTCTTTTTATCCAAATATAACAATAGCTTTAAAGCTACTTGGTGTACTTCCTTCTACGTCTTGTGAGAGTGAAAGAGCTGTGTCAACTTTGCGAAGTCTTAAACACTACACCAGAAGCACTAAGAGTCAAAAGCTACTGAATGGGTTAGCACTGATGTAATTTCATCGGAATCTTCAGTTTGTTTTCAACTGAGAATGATTGAACTCGCTTTGTCAATGGTGGTAATCATAGACTAGAGTTCTAGCATTTATTAACAATATTGAGATAGTGATAGTTTTTATATTTAACGTGGGGAATCAACAAATTGCTGAGACAATATTTCCAGATGGGCCCACGTAGCGGGTTTTAGAGTACTTAGAACGCCCATTTGTACCTATGAAATTCGCTCAGCCAAACAACCCGATCAAGTTGAGCTAGCGTTGCATTACACAATAAGTTTTGCTCAGAAACTCAGAGATAACACGGAAAATAAATTTCTGCCTGAGGTGGGAGTCGAACTCATAACCTTTCGATTCATCAGTATCACTATAGCAACATCTTTAACTGCCTGCTATTATTTCTTACATGAACAACAACTTGTCCGATCATTTTGAAACTAGAAATCGATAGACCAAGAAAATTATCCTATCAATTATTTTAGTAATCCAAACATTGCTTTCCATTAAAATTTTCAGCTTCCCTGAGTGACCATCCTACTGGGACAAAATTCGGTCATTTTTTGTACGATCTTTATTTAATATTTTATGTATGAGATTTAGATAAACTATGCCTGGTATAATATATATTTTTTTGATTTGGTATTTTACATTTTGTACTAAGTTTTCTCTGAGAAAGAGAACTTTCTTGTTTTCAATTTGACAAGTTTTTTTATTTTTCGCACCCCTGAAAATGAGGAATGTCTTTAGAGAAGTTAAAATTTTTTGAAATGCTGTAACTTGATATATGAAACATTCTTACGTTCTGTTCTTTGCTTTACACAAGTATTTTTTTTTTTTTTTTGTAAATTTTATAAATTCATTTATGAATTTATCTTTCATCTCTGTCTCTGCTGACCTGTTAATAATACAGTTTTTCTACGTTTCTTAAAGTTATCGTTACGTTTTGAGCTCGAAACAATAAAGAAAACAATTATATATATGGATTCACCCCAGAGTTGAGATGGTAGAAGAACATTTTATTAAGCTAAGGGTTTTATTGAAGAACAAAAAATCATGCTAATTTTGCTAAAAGAATGCTAATGGTTGCATTTGTTTTCATTTCAAAAACACAGCTTGTTAGTTCCCAGCAAAGTAAAGATAAAAATTTTTTAAAAAACGTTTAAAAAAGACATCATTTAGTCCTGCCCCAATTGTAACCATGCCCCTTCTAACTACTGTGACATGTATAAGTACATGCTCCCAGATATTATTAATAATCATATAATAATAATTATCATAAGCTTTTTTCACGGTACAATGATCCTTCACAATGACATTAAGGCAAATCAAATAATGCTGTATTAACCTTTAGAAACCGAATCAAAGTTATTTACTTAGGTAAAGGCACCTTAATATCTTCATCTCAAACTTACAGCCTGCCACTAAAAACGTTACAGATGCTGAGCATCGCTATTTAGCACACGAACTTAGAAATTTATTCAGACCATTCAAAAAGACATATATTCAATAGGATACTTAATCAAACATGTCGGCTATTATCGGGGTATTGAAAATTTATAAAATATTGTTAGAAAAATGAAGGTTCAAAGAGCTATAATTATGTATTAAAAATCTTACGGAGCGAATGAAATTACTATATATAAGAAGTTGATTTTTCAGCAATAACATTTATTTTGTGATATAACAATCATATTTTAATGATAACAGAAAAAAACTTTTAGTCTCACAGTAAAATTATTTTGTCTGAAATTACGCAATGCTCAGTTGGTAAATAGCAATTTATAGAAGACTTTACTTTGATTTTATGACTAAAGTGATTGCCAATAAAAAAATGTTATTTCCACCTCTGTGGTGCTCATACATGAGTCAAACGAAGCTTTAAAGTATGAGTTATTTCCTTAGTAAGAACAATATTGTAAATTAATTTTTTATCAAAAATAAACAGGGAATTTTTATGCTGTAATTATGTCCCATTTGTGAAATTAATCCAAATAAAATTTAATCCCCTTTTCATTATCTTTCAAATCTTTGAGTTGCTGTTAAACCTTTTATTTTTGTTCCAGTTAATTAACATTAATTAATCTAATTAATTAACAAATACCTTTTGATATTATACAGGCTTTTATTCACTACATGAAATGGATTCTAAATAGGCATCTCTGGGAGAAGGGAGTGACACTCAGGTTTCTTTTTTCCTAGAAGTCTCAGAGTTCCCAAAAAAAAACATTTGAATTTTGAGATTGTGAATCACGATCAATATTTTATAGCTTTTGGAAGGTTTTGACCCTTTGTATTATACACTATTGAACAAACCTCATCAGGAAGAAATGATCTGGTGGGATAATAATTAGCCCACAAAAATAAAATTAGGTTTTAAGCTATCAGATTTAAAGCAATGAATAGTATACTTATTTGGATATAAGGTTTAAAAGGGTTTTTTTAGGTTATAGAAAAGCTAAAATGATCCTCCAAAATTGATTTAGGCAAGTGTGTGTACACAGACAGATATAGTCTCTTGGAAAGGCTTTATTGATTATATGAGGCCTACATAGGTTTGTTTTAACATAATACCTGTCATAAAGCAAAATGGCTCTTCATTAATCAGATACAACTATGTCTTCATTAAGTATTAGCTTTAAAACATTTATAGATTTATTACTATTATGCTTTGAAATGGATCAGTCAGGTGCATGGGTGCTACAATTGTTCTAAACTCAGGCGCAATTTGTGTTAAGGTGAAACTTAATTTATTTTTATAGTAATATCAAATTACTTTGGTTAATTGATTTTAAAGGGCTTAGAGTATTCTTTTTCTTTATGGAATATTTAAATACCTGTGTATTTAATAGTGATATTGTTCCAAATTTATTGAAAAATAATTTATATAACGGTAATTTACAATAAATTATAAAATTTTTATATAAAAAAGTTTCAAATGCGATTCAGGCCATAAGGTTGAAGAGAGTGATTTATTCTTCATATAAAGTTATTGAGGACTGCTCCTCTGTGGCAAATCTGCATACACCTAACCCTTGGACAAATGCAAAAATAGCTAAAATAATATTTTTAGTTATCTTAGGATATTATGATGATTGTGCACATTATGATGTTAATTAGTTGAATACTGAAAATTTAGATGGATGACCAGTTGGTAGATTTAATTAATTATAGTTATAATGAGGAGGAAGCCATTGCAGATCAACCAATAGATTTATTTGAAATTGAAGGAACAAATTGTGATGATGTATCCATTTCCCCTGGTCATCTGTCAAAGGATAGTTCTGATAATGATCAGTATGACATTGGTTATGACCAGAACACTCTTTCGTCAGACCTGGAATTTAACAATGAAAAACCAACTCAATGAACAGTTATTAAGTGTCGAACGTTCATCTTGGGCCACAAATTTTAATCTTACCCGCTCCTGTATTAATAGTTTATTTGGTATACTGAGGAATAAAGGTCCATAATAGCCTAAAGATTCACGGACATTATTACAAACTCCGCAAGATAGTGAATGTGAACAGAAATATGGTGTCCAGTATTTTTAATTTGGTGTTAGAACAATGATTTTAAAGGAATTAGATATTTTAAATAAATATCAATCTGATACTATTGAACTACCTGTTAATATTGACGGGTTGGTTATATTCAAGTCATATAAGGTCGAGATTTGGCTCATTATGGGAGTTTTCTGTAGCTCTGATATATTTCAGATAGGACTATTCTATGTCAATCAAAAACCAGAATCTGCTAGTTACTTCCTGGAGGATCTTATTACAGAATGCAACTTTTTAGGTTTAGAAGGAATCTCACATCAAAACAAATCAGAACGTTCTTTTTTAAATTTGGTTGTTGAAATTTTGGTTATCTCTTTCTGGAAGTTTTCAAGTGGAAGGACAGCGGTTTAATAAAAAATTGTTTTTAATCGAAATGATAATGTGTCACCGTGAATTACTGAAGATTTTCTGTATACCATTCATCAAAAAGAATTAGCTCTACTTGCTGGATTGGATATTTCATGTATTAATGAATGAGCTTCCATGTGGTGAAAGAATCATTAAGCATTTTTAAAAAAAACAATCCTGGATCAGCTTTAATCCAAACATTATGAAATCATATACATTTTATTTACTATCATAAATAAGGATAATTGCTTAAAACACAATAATAGAACATTCTTTTATTTAATTCTATGAGAAGAGGAGATGTGTTTGTCATATGAGTTTGTTTCATCTGCTGAAGACACAGACAATGAAAAAGATGTTGAGTTGGTTTTTTTTTAGTAAGTTGCATTCTACTTTGTCTTTCAGAAAGATCATTGAGCTTTTAAGTCATAATAAATATAAAATTCATGACAAATTAAATAAGCCGTTTCCAGGATGGATAGGTAGACTACAGCTTATAGCTGCTACCCACACACACACCTAATTAAATATAGGAGGTCTTAATCAATATAAAAACCTGAAAGCCCTTATAAATTTAACTAAAGCGTTATATTTTTCATTTAGAAAAGAAAGTGCAAACCGACAGATCTGTTATGTTGCAAATTATGCCTGATTCACCACCATACATACATGAGTCAAACGAAAACATATAAAAAGGGGTTATACATAACAGAAGTAAATTTTTACATATTTTTGTTAGTGTATAGTAATGATTGTATTCCAACTGCTGAATATATTGGTTTCATTTCAATTGATAAAATACTGATTATTATTTAATGAATTTTGCTTAGCTCTCATGAATAGAGAAAGACTCACTGAAATGTTATACCGAATGACAGCTCTACTAAATGCTCAATCAACAAGCAGAACGTACATATAAATATAATGTTGTTTTTATTGTTTCTCACATTATATTCAAACTATTGTTTGCAAATTTTTGAAATCTGATTGATATTCGGAAATGCAGGTGCTGAATTTACCAGTATTTTTTAGAAATTTGTCAAGTGTCTCTTACCATCTAATAAAATTGTTGAACCAAAAGGAAGCCCTAGGTGTAAACCAATATGGTATGTCTCATATATAAAAAGTTTAAAATTTAATATAAACACTATAATTTATAGACTCATTTAAAGTATTCTCCAATATTAGAATAAAAGGCTTAATATACTATTGAAAATTTGTCGCGTAAAGGTTTGTTTAGGATTTATCTTTCATTTGTTCTCATTTTTGTATCCTAAATAAATACATATTTAGCGTGAATGAAATGTATGGTCACAATAAGCCATACTTCCTCCAAATGAATTCAAAGTAAATTAATGGTTGTTTATATTGTGTCATATTTTCATTATTAAGCTTGACTCATATACCTAGTGCCAGGTATATGGCAATTGGACCAGTCCTTTATGCATTATGCAAGATTTCTGGTACTTATTTTCATGACCAAGGAATATAATACTTATTTCATAAATAATACTTGGTTTCAGTTACATAAAATTGTTTTGCCTTGATGATTAGATTTCATCAATAACTCTCCCACTATACCATTTTTCCTTTGTGTTGCTTAGAGCTCAAGAAAATTTCTCCCAAATACAAATCTCCAGTTCCAAAATTGCACATGCAAAGACCGTATCAGAGGAATTCGTCAACATCCAGGGATAATGGTAAGGGGCCATTCAAAAAGTAAGTACGCTCTGAGGAGAGAGGGGAAAGGGAATACCGCAAAAGCGTACGAAAGTGTACTAAGGGAGGTGGTCTTCAAAAACGTACGTACGCCTCCAATTTTTTTTCTCTATTTCTGTTTTTTTTTTAAATCCTTTAGTAGCAAGCGAAACTTTCTCGACAGGTAATATTTTTCGATAAAACTTGTTTACTCTAACGATTTTTTATCCTAAAAAATTATTTTTCACGCATTTGAATGTTTTAGTGATCTTCCAATTATTCGAAACCTAACGGAATGCAAAAGGTGTTTATGAAATTCTTCTATTAAAAGTGGCAAATTTTCATAAAATACAGTTTTTGAAGATTCAAGGAATGTGATGGGAGGGTGGTACCTTAAAAGAGTACTAAAGCGGACAAGGTGGGAGCGGTTCAAAATTGATGAATTTATGGCTTACGGGTATCCGGAAAATTCTTCCGGTATAACTCGTCCTGGAAAATTTCCCCACAGATAACTGTCTCTGGAAATTGACCCCCACAAGCTCCCCCTCACAGAAAATAACCCACCAAAATTTAGGTATTTTGATGTCTTTAGATAAATATGAAACTGTGCTACATATTTAGGGATTAAAAAATGATTAAAAACAAAGCAAGTCAAATCTTTCGCTTGTGGAAGAAATTGAGAGGGAAATCAACAGATTCTATTTGAATTCAAAATTTCAAATTTAAATCGTAAGAAATAAGCTCAAAATAAAAAATTGAGCAAACCCTCTTAAGTCATTAGATTTATAACCTTTTTTACAAAATAAGGTACACGGTTTAACATTGCCTTTACCACTGGAGTGTATGGTTTTCTGCAAATATACCATTTATTTAAAATAAATCCATCTGGAATCCTTCAAAAAACTTTTTTACATTTTGTTTTTTAGCCACCCCAAAATGCCTGTCATATTCATTTCTTGCCGTATTGGTGGATGTGCTTCTGATGTAGGAGAAAGTGCCCAACATGACCTTTTTGTGTAGAAAATAAAAATGCTTTCTAAAGTGCCCCGGGTTTCTTTCCCTTTCTTCTAATCAGAAAAAGGAGGAAGGAGCTCTAGGTACGAGGTTAATGGAAAAACGAAAATTTCCTTTTTCTTTTCAACAATTATTGTCCTTGGAACTTCGTTGTCTGTGCGGTAAAACATTAAATAACACAATGGGAAATATTGGTAGACGCTGAGAAGCGTACATGAGAAATCTGCAATCATAATTAGCCAAACTCATACGGAGGAGTCTGGTAAAGAACTTAATACGATGTGGGGGAAAAATGAAATAGTAGCTTTGTTTACAAAAATATTATAGCGACAGATTAAGAAAGCAACAACAAGGCGATTTATATAGGATATTTTTGTTTAACTATGGTGAAATGGTCTTGATCTTCAGCATTTTTCTTTAACAACTTTCAATCAAAAGACTCGAATGGCCAGCTCCTAAAGTATTGTCGTTTACCACGAATTGAAGACATCCAGATTTCTTATAAGAGACTGTTTCATACAACTGGAATGAATTGGAACGATGGATTTATTTGTAGTTCTCACTGGAGTAATGAGCGAGAAAATACATCTGATTTGACAGATACAATTTTTCCTGATGATAAACACAATAAAATTTCCAACAAATTTGAAAAAGCAAAAAAGTTGTAGGAAGAATATAAAAATCCAAGCACTGAAATAAGACAGAGAGATATACAAATCAAAAATAAATATTCAATAGGAGCAACGACATATTTTTGTTATAAAATGTGAATTTGTATTCCTAGGGCCATCCTAAATAATACATATGCTTCCGATCCACTGGCCGGTTGAAAACTTTTTTAAATCTTGACCGGCCATTGCTTTTAATTCTGTTCTTGAAAAAAAAAATGAAATAACAAAAAACAAACAAATATCTAAACACCGTACAGGCAATGTGGCTTAACATTAAAACATTTTGGAATAATATTAAAATGTAATGTTAAATGTCATGGGTTCAAATCCACCGAGAGCAAAAAATGGCAGCTATAAATTGAGCCACTGCCCGATTCGATGATAGATCTTTCAGATCTTTTTCCAAATTCGAAAGTTTGTAATCGATAATGGACAACAATTTTAATAATTTGCACCAAGAAAATAAATGCCGGTGAGAATTATTATTTATATTATTTATGATGGCCAAGTTAAACAAAAATAGTATTTTGCATGGTTTATATATTGTTCTAGAAACTACCGTAAATTGATAAAGCATATATCATCTAATAATGATGCCATATTGATAGTAATCATATAATGTATAATCATATTGAAAAATAAAAATGATCACAGCTAAATTCCATTTACTATATTCAACCGGTCAATATTTTAAAAATTATATTTTCATAGAAAAACGATGCATACATCATTATTGCATGGTTAGTGCGAAAATGATTATATACTCTTCTCATCTTCTCATTAGCAAATCTTTTTCCCAGCATCCAAAAGAAAAATTGTATCTAAAAGTAAGATTTTAATTATTTCTTCTATATGAGAAAGATTATTTTCTTTTTAACCTTATATACATATTTTGATTGATATTAAAAGTAGTTTTTCTTTGTAAGATAATAAGAATATAGACGTAAAACGCGGTGAAACGTCAGAGTCATATATA
>JAUZNK010002866.1:0-11224 GCA_035046665.1 Euphysa ruthae | reverse complement strand
CACTAAAGAAATCAAAACTTCTAGAACACTTTCCAAATTTAAATCGAAAGTAAAGTCCATACTTATACACTGTAACTACAAGATTTGGAGACAATAAATTTTAAATTATTAATTTATTATAACTAAAATAATTTATATGTATTTATATATATTTTTAATTATTAAAATTGGATTAAATTAGTTTTTGTTTTTGGAAACTTTTCCAATTTGAAATAAAGAATATTTACTTACTTACCTAAAACTGTGAATAGCTTGTACTGTTCTTCTGAATCCAAAAACTTTAGCACTTCCGAGGCTATTTCTATGGTTACCCTAAGTTCTTCGTCTTCAACGAGACCAAATATACTTCTCCCTTGTTCTTGATATCTGATCCTCTTCCTACCGTATCAACGACCATCAACTTCTTTCTCAACATCTTCCCAAAGATTGTGTTCCATTTCTTGGTGTAGCTCTCGTCTGGGTAAAACATTGGGGCATTGCCGTCGACTAGAGTATAGTATACGTCCGGATCAAGTTTAAACCTCTTTGAGTTCATTCCTCCCCTGGTCAGTGGCAGGTGTGTTTTTCCTCTTTCACCTGTCTCGGCTTAACCACAGAAGGCGAGAGAGACTTCAATAGCATTTCTTTAACAGCCTCAAGAATGTTTTTAATAATATCTGTGACAACCATGGTGGGTATATATATCCAGATATACCCTAATCTGACGAGGCTTTAATCAACATTTTGGACCAATTTACACAGCACATAGGCAAAGTATCTACGCACATGCTTCTTTGTATCTAACAATTTTAAGCAACGCGATGTGAACCACACGGCTTGCTAGGTAAATTCGCTGATTTATTCTCTAGACCACATAGCTTACACGGAAAAGGTGGCGTTTTACGAAGAACTAGCTGCTGGCGATGTATGTCGACATAATGTTTGTGGCATAGTTGTAAGGGATTCACGTTTGGTATAACTTGGCCTGATGCACATCTAAATGAAAACAACCAGAGTCTCTGAGCTGCGGACAATGGAGGTGTAAATTTACAATTACCTATTATATACCTACGTGAAACTGTCCTGAGGTAGATTTACAACTACCTATAATATACGCGAAGTCCATATTCAGATCGATATACAATCGCAAAATTATTTAATGTAGCCCAAGTCTTATATGCATCAGATTTGATGAAAAACCACCTGTGAGGCGGCGCCAGTATCTGTAGGTCTTCTGACTTCGAAGTATAAACCCCAAGAATCACAAAAACCACACAGGAAGTGTCACTAGGGCCATAGGTCCTATAACTTCGGAGTATAAACCCCAAGAATCACAAAAACCACACAGGAAACGTCACGAGGGCCGTAGGTCCTCTCACTTCGGAGTATAAAAGCCCCTATTCCCCCTTAACTATGAATGGCCCAAGTTGATTGCTTTTGCATTAAAATACCCGGTGACAGAATGTAAGTTTTGAAGAAATATTTAGCGTCTGAAATTGATTTCTATTTTGTCTCTCACATTTTTTCACATTGAACAGTCACTTTAGAGTAATATTTTGAAAGAAGATACTCAACCCATTGTATCAAAATGGGCTGGAATATCACCATGCTCTATTAAACGGAAATAAAGAATACTATCCAATTATCGTTTACATTCTCTCCAATAGAGATGAGTATTTTTCAAACTAGAACCTAGACTGGTAGTTTTACTTGGAACACTATCACACTGTTTTCTAAGCATTTTTTATTTTGCTTTACTGTCAAATGTTGATCATTAAGTTGTAGGGACACCAAACACCAAAACTTTTGGTAAGGTATCAGCATTCATAATTATTAAAAATTTTTGTAATTCTTTTTCTGCATCTTTTGGATCAGAAGGTCATGCAATACCAGATGGTGTTGTTATTTCATTTGATTCATTGCAATCAAATTGTGCTTGTTTAATAATTTGTTAACAAGGTCTTACCAATAAAACTGTTGATAATCATTTGGTTGAGTTGTAATACCTCTATTGGCAAAAGACCACTCAAATCTTTTTGTATTGTTTGCCGATTTAAGTATTTGATTTCTTTAAAACAAAAAGTCAAATTTCTTCGGTTAACAAAAATAATGCAGATACAACTTTCATTTGTTGCGGTAAACTTATGCAGCGAAATTTTGATGCGAGAATACTATACCGCAAGAAATGTGCATTCGTTATAGTGTTTATACGAGATACTAATGCCATTTCAACTGTAGTTAAGTTTATCAAAACTGGCGGTACTTCTAAATAATGCATATTTTTATGGCGTAAAATATCATTTGGTGTACCCATAAGTTTGTTTAGAAATTTAAAAACAGGAAACTTCGATGTGTTGCTGTCACATTTTTGAGTAAGCTGTAATCAATTTTCTTTGTGACAACGATCGCATACACCCTGTTTGTTTAGTTTCCAATGTTTCTTTCCACCTCATTTTTTACCAGAATGTGTTGATATGAAGCAGCTTACCTTTACTCAAATCTTTCTATAGATTTCCAAATAGCAGGATAATTATGCAAATTTATAGTTTTTAATTATCATGAGATAGAACTGTAGCAACTTTAATATTAGTAGCGCTGTCTTCTTTCATTGTGATTTCATTTAAAAGTGTTTTTTGGATTCTTTCTTAACAGAACTTTTTTAATAAATTACGCAATTTTTGTCTATGATTCCTTTGTTGTAATTTGGCGTCGCATTTTCTTTGGTCATAAATTTCCGATTTTTAGACATTTTTATTCTTTTTAATGACGTAATGTTTTTATTATATTGCTGTCTCATTAAGACATGATGTTTGTGGCGAGCGATCTTTCTACATTTAAAGTAAAAAAATTTGTTAATATTCGGTCTTTATTTGTCACTCAATCCTATTTCTTGCAGATAATTAAAATAAGCGATTTTGAAACATTTAGTTTGTCAACTTAGTCACCAGCGTGACACATATTCTATACATTTTTGTCATGTGAAATTACTCTTTATTCATAAATATCCATTTTTGCAGATATTTTAAACAAAATAAGAGATGTTCTATCATTTTTACTGTCTTCTCTCTTTGCGTCATTATAGTCAGCAGCGCGACAGTAATGATACATTTTCCATACATTCTTTTTCTTGTCAGGAATAATTTTCTATTTTCGTTTTCTTTTTTCATTAATATCTGTTTTTCATATTGATTAGAGTAAAAATGGTGACGTGACATGGATTTCGAGGGTTGAAAATGCGTGATAGGATTTGATTGGGTAAGGGACTTGGCTAGTTAAAAGATTAATCAGCTCGCAGAGCTGTCATACAATGTGTTCTTCTAAAGGATAAAAGCCCTTATTTTGAAAATCTGCAGCGGAGTATTTTTCAGAATTTTTCAAATGCTCGGTAAAAAACACAGAAATTCTTTTCGCAAATTTTATCGTGTAAATGAGTTGTCCCACAATTTGAGGTTTTCGAATATGCCTATTTGATCAAATTGAGGCTTATCTCCGGGAGGAAATTTATGTTTAAATTTGGTGAGCTTTTAACTGTAGGAACTTATAACCGAGCGGAAAGTTCTGTCGACAAATGAGCACCAAGATATTGAGCTTAGCCCTAATGACTAAGGATGGTTATGATTATAACCCGTAAATATATAAATATAGGCATTGGCTAATTGCTGGTTTTATCAAATATAAAAACAACCTACTTACTTCCCTATCTATATATTATTACATTATTATGGCAAATAGCTGAGGCCAAGAGAACTACCACATTGATTCTAAAGATCCAATTTTTACTCTAGGAGTAAATTTTCCATGATATTTTAAAACATCATTTCGCATTACTTTGATTCTTCGACCAGTTTTAAAACTATATATGACTTTTTTTTTTAGAATTTACTTTTTAATTCTGTCGCAATTTTATGATAGATATAAAAATATTATCTAGCCATATCAATGACTATAACAAGTAATTTTAGTTTGTAAAATATATTTTGTTGATTTTTCTACATAGCATTTCAAGCTCCATAAACAAGCCACAAAAGTTCATCAACATCAAAAAAACATGGAGTGGGGATTTCAATTCAAAACGCTTAAAGCTTTCTCCCAATTTATGTTGCACATTATCGTAATTTCTTATTAAGCATTTGTAGCTAGAAAAAAGTTTTTCGGAAAATTTTGGACTAACAATTCAGGAGCAAAGAAAGAACAAAAAATATTTCTTTTCGTGCGCATGAGATATCGATTTTACTCTGTTTTTCTTTAATTGTTTTTTTTTTCAACTTTTTACATGTAATAAAATATACAGGGACAATTATACTCTAAATTTTTAAAACGGCTCTTCCCTTTAAAAATATTCTGCGATGATTTCGAATTTTCTTTTTATTTATTTACATAGTAATGTTTATTTTTACACCTTTAGCACTAAGTATTTGAAGTGAATGAAAATATAAAATAAACGGTTTAATATTTTATTAAATAAACAATGGTGAAAGAATAGCAGCATAACCATGATTTGTTTCACACACTCGTAATTGAACAGTCAAATATAAACTTTTTAGCTTCTTACAATCAAATATGTTTTTCTATTGGCACTGTTTACAATACTTTATATTTTCTATATTTATTTTTGTTATATTATCTTTAAATCCGACCATTCGTAATGTTAACGAGAGTTTAAATTTGTTATATTTGACAATCGCAAAAATTTTTTTTGAGTGAAGGCTTTGTGACAGCTTATCTAAAAAAATATATTTGAACTTAATTGTAAACCATGTAGGACAAATTATGTAAAAACAATTAACTGTTTTTAGTTCAGTTTTGAGAGTTTTTCAATTATTCCTAGTAATAATAAACCTCATTTCGTAAAACAATCATGGCATATTGTCTTGACGTCTGCTGGGAATGCTTAGACAGCTCTGTTTGAAAAAAAAGTACAAAATAAACAAAGACGAAGAGAAAAAAAATGAGTGCGTAAAATAAAAAAAAAAAATAACAAACATATTTTTATTGTGATAAAACTTATCAACTATTTAAAATGTTTAAAATGGCGGGTGGTCATATATAAATTCTAACCTGTAACTGTAAACTTCGAATTTTTATCTTAATTTGAGAGAAAATCCTTTCTAGAAGACTCTATTTGAAAAAAGATAACAAAAAAAAAATATATCATCTTCTGATCGAAAGTCTTTGGAGACAAAAAAACATGAAGCAAAAAACCCTGTATTTCAAAACTAACAGGCAAGAATTCAGATCACCTCTCCCCTACATTAAAGATCAATAAGAGCAAGATAAATAAGATATTTAAAACAAGTTTATAGTTTATCTAACAATCGGAATGAACAAGAGAAATTATCGGTTTCGCGCTTTTGTTATATAAACAAATACATGAATTTTAATCCAAAACATATTTTTCTATTGTTTCTTCTAAGCTTTTGCTCTTCTGTGATATTCAACCATTATTTGCACATGTTTTACATAAAAAATAAATCTAATATTTTGTTGTAACGATGCGAGCATTATTTTGAAGATTTTATCTTTACCATGTTCTTTATAAACAACGTAGGTTCACGTTAAACTGGTCTACTATTGTTTCATTGGTAAACTGACGGAGAAGAGATGAAAAAGAAAACAGTTCTTAATAAAACACAATATCCTCATATAAAACTTTAATTATTTTCGCTTTTATAAATATATTAATAATTAACATAGGGCAAACTGACTCTTCTGTTATTCATTTTTTTCCGAAAAATTGTAAAACAAGAGATGAAGAATTAAAGGGAGAAGTCAGATAAATATTCATCCATAAAAATATGTTATTAATTAAGTTACTATAAAAACTTACACACTGGTATTTATTTAAATTATTCAGCAGTGAGTATGGTAGATTGTTATTTAAATTACAATAAATAGCATTTTTTTTAAAAGATATCCGTTCTTTCTTTCGGTTTTATAACTTATAAAGGTACGGAGGCTCATTAGTCACTAAAGTCCATTAGTCACTAAACTCCATTAGTCACTAAACTCCATTAGTTACTAAACTCCATTAGTTACTATAAAGTGCTTGCTTCTTAATGTTGAGTAGCAATCTTCAAAACTTTGGAACGATTTTACCCTAAATGGCAAAAGTTTCGATTACTTTTTAAAATTTTTCAATTCCTAGTTTTCAGGTCTTCTATATGGAGTCATACATGGAGTTATATTGAAATTCTGGCGTCCACCAAAAAGTAATACTATTTGTTTTTTCTAGGTTCAAGTCGCCTTGGATTCTTAATTTAATGATTATTACGAAGAGCAAACTGTTTAATTGACTTTTGTTGATAAAATCATTCAAGCTTTCTCGAACATTGTTGTTGTCATAATGCCAAAATTATTTTTTCTGAAACCCAAAATTTTCATTGATTCTTTTTTAAACTTAATTTATCACAATGAATTTGAAAATTTTTTCTTAATGACATTTCAATTCATAATATAGTGAGTTGCGCTTTCCAAGAATTTTCCTAAGAAAATTTTTTTTTTTACTCATATTTTTTTTGTCGAACAACCATGTAGACACGTTATAAACCTTTTTTCATGGGCGTAAAGTCTTAATCGGTTTTATGGGCGTAAAGTCCTAATCGTTTTATGGGCATAAAGCTGTAAACGTTTTCATGGGCGTAAAGTTCTAAACTTTTTATTGGGGAAATAAAAATTAATGATATTGCAGCAAGCGATAAAATTTCAGAATGTTGGGATAAAGGCGTAAATTTTTGACATTATGCTTTTATCTTTCCAGCGCAGTGAAATCCCATAGGAATGATATTTTACCGGATATGCATTTTCTCCGCATTCGTTTTATTTTAATCTCATTATTTTTAAATATGCTTATATAGCTATTTAAAAAAGAAAAAAAAAAAGAATATCTTTTCAAAACAAGAATAAAATGATACGTAATTGAGAAGAAATTTCTTGGCATAGCTTTTGTTTTCTATTCCTCTTCAGTTTATCAAATTTCTTTTATTAATTATTCATTATGAAAAAAGAATATAAAACCAATCTTATTTGTAATAAATTCCGGTTATTCTTAAAAAGCGTTCCATTAACCTTAATATTTTTTTCTTCGAATACTCTTTTTGATTTAGTATGCATGAAACGGTAAGTGTGATAGCAGCTATTTTACTTAATTCTTATTATAAGAAGCCGAACACGTTTTTAAAAATCAAAATTATTTATTTCTCTTGCCGATTAAAATAAAACAGTTCTTTAAATTCATTTGTGTTTTGTCCTGAGAAAGGTTTTGGGAGATTTTACGTTAAGTCTGAAAAGTGATCATATAGAAATTGAATTCAATGAACGACAAAGGCCATGTATTTATTTTCGCAGATTTTGATTATTATCATAGTAAAAGTTACGTTCAAATTTTAATTGAATTAGCTGTTTTTGTATTTTCAATTCACTTTTCAATAAAAAAGTAGGACTAGAACAACGTTGCGCCTGATAGGAAATCTAGCAAAATCCCAAGCTCAGAAAACCACTCAGGACAGATGAGGTTTCAATTATATAAACTCAAGTAAACCTTTCATTGTAACTAAAAGCCTCTCTTGGAAAACCACGCCTATAAAAGTAAATATTTTCTAGTTGAACTCACTAAATTTTCTATGTATTTATTATTAAAGATATTATTAAAATTGGATTTACTTTAAAATTAAATATATGTGTGTAAGTTCCTATTAAAATCAAAGTAAACCACACTGTTAAAGTAAATAAGCTCTCATATGATAGAGCTGATGCGGACTAGTTTATCCTATTTGCAGATTTATGGGATGGGATTTATGGGATGTACACTTGCAAATAAGACCTCCGTACTTATTCTTTTAGTAGACAGACTTAAATAATTCTTTTTGTTAAAGAGACACAATCAAATCTTTTTAAATACAGAAATCCGTTGTGTAGAACATATTGTTAGATTCAAATACGCTTTGTTTAAAAGGTAATTTACCGAAACTTTTTAAAAGAAGTATATTTTTTAAAACCTCATATGAAATTAGGAAAAATGGAAGCTTTCTGTTCGCCAGTGATTTTTCTGCTTTCCTTAAGGGTAGGTAGAAATTTATGTAGGATTTCCTTTTTTGTGATGAAAGCAAGTATAAAATATTGCATATTTTTCGCATGTAACATACGAGTCTGACTACTACCAAAGATTTTGATGATATTGCGAGCTATATTTTTGTTGAATTTTAATATCCGGGGGATTTTAAATACTTTCTCTTTATTTGATATGAAATTTAAGTTGTCATACAGCACCATTTTACGAAAAAAATGCTAGAAAATTTAGATTTATGTATATTCACATTGTATAATTGCAAAGATTGATATTTCAGAGAAAATATTCTTTCTCACTTTGACGCAGTTTAAATTATTTTTAATTAAGTTTCAGAAAAGCCTTTTTTTGCTTTGCAGCTGTTATTTTTCTGGATATTTCTTCTGTTTTCAATTTGGTGACGAGAGAAAATGTAAACTTAACACATCTTTATATTATCATTTTTAATGAATGTTTGATAATTTCAAATTCGCTCAAATCAAAGTTAGTTTGAATCGTTCCATTATATTTTCCATGTGTGTAGAGTGGTCTTATCATGTTCCCAAAATTAAATAACTAAATAAATACCGCTTAGCTCCTAAATGATAGATTTTACCTCAAATTTTATAAAAATGTTCATGGAAGTTGTAGCTGAGCATCATAACAATGCGGATATTTAAGCGAGCACAAATTAAGCAAACTGCAGAAATGTAGCGTACTTTATCTGGAATCAAAATACATTTAATAAGTTCGTGGGATAAGTCTTTTTTTCTTTTTTAAATAATTTACAGTGACGCAGTATTATGCCAATAGCGCTGAAGAGCTAAACTATTTAGACTAGAAAAATTATTTGATATTATCAGACGCTCTTCAATTTCAGTCAAAATAATTTTTGGACTGACAATTATCCTCCTTACCGAAATGGAGAAAACGCAATAAATCCTGGAGCAATATTAACTGTAAACGAACAAAAGGATTTTTCGAAACTTTAACTTGCTTTATTAACTTGGCATGAAAATTGTAAAGCCAACTTATTGTTGATTCGCAATGTTACCTAGGTAGTTTTGGAAATTTCTGGATTACTTTAAGTTCATTTCCAATTATGAAAAAACAAAAAGTTTAAAACTTTTCCCTTTATTTAATTTTAAATCAAACCAGTTTAGTCTGTTTCTGTATTTACAGGAGTTTGTAATATATGTAGGTGAAAGTTAATACAATTTTATTCTGAAATTTATGCTTGTGCAAAAGCTAGTAGTCTAAAGTTGGATATCTAAAGTTGAGACTACGCTGGAGTAATATAACCTGGGCTTGGTGTCGATGTGATGTGATATTTTTATAACATAGCAAATCTACCAAGGATAATAATTTTTGCGTAAAATACTTTCTACAGATTAAGGCCTATTTCAAAATTATAAAACTAGGCAAAATTTAAGCGATAGTTCGCGAATAGAATTGCATTAAGAGAAAAAATTTAATTTCATTAGGATTAATCATCATAGATTTATGGGGGTGCACACTTTCTAGAAGTACACAATTTAAATTCTGAGAGGTATAGCTACCTCAAGTGCACAAATTTATTGAATCTGCCACCTGCTTGTGAAATCTATAACAAGCGACTGGTCCTAGAATAAATACATAAAGTTAAGTTACGGTAATTGCAATGTATTGGTGGGTGAATAACAAACCGTTCAACTATGCAACAAATCAAACAAAATAAATTAGAAGACGCATGCTGAATTTTAAATAAAAAAAAATTTCTATTATTTTCATTGATTTTTACGCATTTGATGAGATTAAGTTTCTACAGGTCTTTTGAAAATCTATTACAATATTTAAAAATACAATACAATAACATAAAATATAATATTATGGTATCAATAATCTTTTGATTGTCCAAGTTTAAAATTAATTCATAACCAACTTTTCTGTTTTCCTGTTTAAATTTCTTTAGATTGCAATTCAATAAGTCTCACTAAAATTAACACACCTGTAATTTGAACTAGTAACATGTTGGATTTAATACTCGTGAAATAAACATTTGCAAAACCAAATACACGTGTATATTTAAACGCAAAGGAGTAAACATCAATTATTATTAAAGTGGGCCCTAAATTCGATTCCATGACCTTTGCTCACCATGACACTAGTTCACCGACTATTTCCCACTGACAATTGATCACCCTGACAGTTTCTCACCTGAAAATTGCTCACACGAGAGTTGGCCACCTCGACAGTTGCTCACCGACAATTGTCCACTAGAAATTTGCTCACTACGATATTTGCTCACCATTTTTTTTTAAACTCTCTATGTGTGCATACATGGCGTACTTATTTTAAAACTCTCTATGTATGCATACATGGCGTACTTATTTTAAAACTCTCTATGTATGCATACATGGCGTACTTATTTTAAATAATTTTTTTTATGTAAAGTCTCCCATGCCATCTACTAAAATACAAACTCAGCATAGTAATTCAAATAAAATGGAAAGTCGAGAAGTAAATAAAACAATTGATTGTTGAAACTTGATATCTATATGCAGTCATGGTGAGAATCGAAATACATAAGAGACTCGTTCCAGATATTGATCAATATGGTCAACATATCTACTTTACTGGTAGAAACGCGCAATTTGTTGGAGTTTACATTGTAAAAAAACGTACTTTTGCTTATTTGGTGGTCGAAAACTTACGCCGTCTTGACTCTGTGTCAGGCAAGTGCGTTCTAGAGCATTGTCTTTTTGCAATGTTTCAACGAATTTGTATATTGGGGGATTATGTTAACCCGCTAGCAATCTGAAAGAATTGTTCTACCCTTTGCAATGTTGTTCGCTCTTAAACCACCCTTAAAGGTTATCTGATAAATATTCCAGTGAGGTGGAGGGAACAATTGGGCCCGTAAAATTAGCTGATATATGTTTGTAAAAATAATCCAATAGGCTGGTTCACATATTACATATAATTACGAATAATCAGAACTCAAGTCTGTATTTGAGTAAGTGGAAGAAATACTAGTATATCTACCATACCAAAGAATATTTTTACTGCATCACATCCTTTATAAATTTCTATCAACCCTAATTGCTGTATGTATCGCCAAGTAATAAAATTTTTTAACTATGCTTTAGTTTAATCTGTTTTTGTGTGTGATGTATAACGGGACCACAATGGAAATATTGTTGTGACAAACAATTTTTGTGCCTA
>JAUZNK010002865.1:0-11224 GCA_035046665.1 Euphysa ruthae | reverse complement strand
TATTCAGATCACTGAAAATTTGTTCTGATGAAACGAAAGACAGTGAAATTAAATTTATGTTTTGATAGAAAATGGATATGAAAAAAGTCACCTTGAACGAATTGTTAAAGCAACAACAACAAAAAATAATAACGGTTCCAACAAAATATTTAAAAATATAACTTCACTTCCTTGGATACTAACTTTAAGTCAATAATTTAAAAAAAAGCATTCAAGCAAGTTGGTATAAAAACAACATTCAAATCAACCTCCAATTTACAAAAAATTCTATGCAGTAAGAACAAATCATATATTATATATATATATAAATTTATATATATATATATAAATGTATATATTTATTAGTGTGTAATTGGTAAAAAATATGTAGGTAAAACAGGTGTTAAAGTGTCTACCCAAATTATGTAACACCGAAAACTAGTTTTTTGAAGGAAAATGGGATGAATCAGCCGAATTGCCAAACATGCAAAAACTTGCGATGGAAATTTTGTTTGGAATTCAAACAACACATTAGCTTTTGAATTGAGCTACATTAAGAGAACAAAAAGAGAAGTATTAGAAATGCAATACATGGAAACACAAAGCGATAACAAAAATGGCCTCAACAGAGCCATTGGAAACAAATACTTGGAAACTTTTTTCAAAATCTTCAAAGAAAAATAATCCTAACTACCGCGATAGAAAAGTCATCACAGGTAATAGGTTCAATGGCAAAAAAAAATTGTTTTGATAACAATGCAGTTTGATACTGACGTTTTAATTTCTTCATACTATTATTGCATTAGAAATGACTCTTAAACAACATAAAAATATAGATATAAAACTATTAGACGTGGAATCATTATACTGAAACAAAATTATATAAGTAAAAAAAAAACCAAAAAATGAAAACAAAAAGGAGTTAATATTCAAATTTTTGGTTACCAGTGGTAGGTAGCGCTTAATAAATAATGGTAGACCAATTTAGGATGTTTTTAGTTAGTTTTTGGCAGTATGTATTGGAAAATAACATAATTTTGGTATACCACTGACTTTTGTCAAAATTATTGCTGTTTTTAATATGACTCCTTTGTTTCCAGAATAAATAGAAAAGTGGCACAAAAAGCAAAAAAAATTTTTTAAATGATCTGTAGCAAAAGTATATTTAATTATAAAGATGGGTAATAATCCAATTGATTTTTAGAGTTATAACTTGCCTCTAATTTCTGAGTTAGCCAATGAAAAGAGTGAAATAAGAAAGAAACATACCTGCCATGGAAGCATAAAGCAAGCTGTCACAACAGATAATATGATACTATGATAAAACTTTGGTGATGAACACCTAAAAATATTTAACAAACATAACTTATTTGGCAAGCAATTAAAACAAAATCCAATCAAAAATTCACCTATCAAAATACTTTGTAAAAAAACTAACCATTCCTAGGTTAACAAGCATTTAGTCACTAATAGACATAAGGAACCTATTTTAACAAACTTATACACACTAAAATTTCCTACATGATTATTCAAAATTCTATATTTACAATAAAAACATAAACTATATGGAATTTTAGCATAATTAAAGCATATATGTAGATATACTCAGGGCTTAAAATAAAATATTTTCAAATAAGCAATAAATTTAATTGTAAAGTGTAACAACTATTTTGAACAATATTGTTTAGCACTATCAGATTTTCAACATTTCATATGTCAAGCATTTAAATTTTAAAAGATATTAATTTGTCCAAACTATGCAAGAATGGGAAATGCACTTTAATCTGAGAACAATGATAAAAATAAATAAATACAATAGACTGTCAAAATTCATTTGCATAATCAGATAACCATTGAAAAATAAGACAAATTAATGGGAATCTAGATTTACCATGAAACAGACAAATTGGGTGATTATTAGAATAATTTTGGTACCATTCTTATAACAACTGATACTAAAAAAAATCCTTAAGATAAATTTTCATTCAGAAAGATCAACAAAACTGTGCTATCATTTGAGGTTTAATAAGGGGTAAAAAAATATGCAAAAAAATTGTTTGTTCACAATAGATGAGTCATTGATAAACAAAACACCAAAGTTATATAGCGAGAGCATATCTTTTTACCCATAACATACAAATGTCTGTAAATCATCGTAAAAACAGATTAGTGCTTCAAAAAAAGATTTGAGGAAAATTTCCTTGAAAGGGCAAAAAAAATTTGTTTTTGTATCCAGACAAAAGTTCTGGAATAACAGCAAAAAGAAACCCGCGGTTTAATTTTTAATAAAATTTAAGTCAGCAGGTCTGATATTAAAGTTAACAGCAAGTATCAAATTAAGGTATTTATTGGTTTTGAAGGTTTAATATAGCAATTATCAAAGTTCAAAATATCAGAATATGAAGGTTTATTTCTTAATATCATTTATTGTTTGTTACATTATTCTGTTATTAGGTCCTGCTTTTAACTGCTTTCACAGGTACATGCATTGTTTATAGTTGTGTGATTAAGACATTCTGTTTAGTTGAAAGTTAATATTATTGGGAACTGCTATTTATTAAAGATTTTTAAGCGCCTTGAAATAAACATAAATTTTTATTGAATTCACCAAAAGAAAGGCATATAATCTATTTAAGCCCGATTTTACCATTTCCAATGAATTTACGTGATAAACTTAAGAAAAAAAAAAACAATTATGGAAGTTTGAACAATCATAATACCATGATGTTTACTGTTCATTACCAAAGTTTCTGAAAAGGTAGCACCATTTTTCTATCTGTACACAAACATTTTTGAAATCAAGGTAAAAATAGGCAGTGATTTGAAAAAAATATCCCAATATATCGAAAGAGATTTGTTTTCAAACCACTAGCAAATCGGCATCAAAAGTAAATAAAACTTTGGCAAATAAACAACCAAACAAGTGAAGTTTGCCCCAGAGGTTGTTTAAATATTTAAAGAGCTTTATTTTTGATCAAACAAATTTATAGCGTTTTGATATTTAATAAAATAGCCATGCAATCTGAAATACCAAAACATTAAATACTATTTATTAAAAAAAAGCGATATAAAATAATAAATAAACAAAATTATAATACATTTAATCATGTGAATAATTACACGGTTTGTTATAATAATTTAAGAACAACCTCTGGTCATCTTAAAGAATCAATTTTTAAAAAGCTGATTTTTGATAATAAAACAGTAATTAGTAAGTGGCTTTGCTTCCAGTATATGCATTCAAAATTTAAATATGGTCTAAAAACAAGCTGAAATTTGCATTCTGCCAAAAAATAAAAAGCTGCGTTAAACTTTCTTAATATAAAGAATGATATGATTTGACAAATGGATGGTTTATGGTGAATTTTTGTAATTTGCGTTCCCTTATTCTCTTAAAGCTTTGTTAAAAGTTAATAAATCATAATGCGTATTATATCCTTTATAAAAATCTGTATAAAACTAGAACTTCTGGAGAATCGAAACAACATAGGTCTTGAAAAAAATCAAATTTAAATTAAGTGATATGCTAAAATAGCTAAAATGTTTTACAACTTACAATATACAAGATATAAGTAAAATAAAAAATGTCAACTTTAAAAATCTGAGCCATTTATGGTCTTGGATAATGAATCAAACCAGAGATTTTAAATTTTTGACCAAGTAAAATAGGCAAAAAAAATATTTCCTAACATAATTAAAAATAATAAGAGAAACTGGACATTCTTGAAAATAATAAAAAAATAATACTTTATTTGACCCAAAATAACCATATTTTGGGTGCATTTCTATTATAACTTTACGACTTTTTACAAAAAAAAAACAATATTTTTTTTTGAAAAAATAAAACTCACTCACTCACTCTACAACTTTACCCAAAATTTTAGCAGATGAACAAAAAGTTCATCAAAAATGGGTCAATTCATATCAAAGAAAATAAAGAACTTAGAAGAAAACTACCCATTTAGTAAATGACTGGCACCCACACAGTCAACATGCACAGAAATGAATTCAAAAACTCAGTTATGAAAATTAAGAGCAAAGCCTAAGGTTTTCTTATATCAAAGCCACTTTGATTTTTTTTTTTTTTTTTTTTAACAAAATGTGTATTTTAAGATAACTTACTTTAACAGATGAACAACTGTGACTAGCTGTATCATAAGGAATGGAAATGAAAAGCTTTCACGGAGAGGTGGTGTCCACATTACTCGAGTAGCCTAAATAAAATTAAGCATAAGCCAATAAGTGTACATGTAAATCATAAGCCAATAAGTGCACACGTAAATCATAAGCCAATAAGTGTACACGCAAATCATAAGATTTATGTTAGCATGTACAAAAATTTAATCAAATGTTAAAATTATTTATTGAAGAAAAGTCAATGACTAATGCATAGAATAACAAGAATAAACAATGATAATCAACAGTATGATTTTCCATGACTTTATGGTGAGCAGAGCTAAGCTTAATAATGAAAATGATAATAACTATCATAATGACAACAAAGAAATGAATTATTTACCTCACCAAAATTAAAGAAGAAGCATGCCACAGACATAAAACCACCCAATATATTATCACTAAAAAAAAAAAGAAAATTAATATTACATCGCAATAATAACAAAGTATTATATTTCCAAGACTTGTAAAAAATTCCAAATTTTTCTTTGATGTTAGTATTTAATATTTTACAGCTAAAAAGCAAATCAAAAAATTAGTTTTTACTTTATTTCTTATGTTAATGTTTTTATTGCAGTTTGACTTTTTAAGATAAGTTTATTGTTTTGAATTGTTTTACATTATTACAAAATTTAAATTGGCTAAAAACAAAAATAAAAAATAACTTTTTACCTTAAATAGGCTCCAAGCAAGAAGAAGGTTGCCATTTGTAAACCATGTAACCAAAATACAGGATATACATAAAAATGAGCAATGTCACCCATACCTTAAATTAGAAAATGTTTTTAAAAGTAGTAAAAGTTATTCACCCCTTTTTAGAAAAAGAAAACATGCTATGTCACCCATACTTAAAATTAAGAGGAAACATTAAATGAACAACAGTGTTGCCAAACCTTCAATTAGAAAGGGAAAACATATTTATTAGCAAGCGAGTATTCCAAAGAAGGAAACAATGAAAAGAACACTCAAATAACAAGTATCAACGGAAAAAAAAAATGGATAAATTGATAAAACTTATTTATACATTAAAACTAATATTTATTTATACATCTAAATTCACAGGTATCTCACCGGCAAATATTTAACTGTAAATTTTGAGTAAATATATTTTAGGCCTAAAATGACCATTTTCGAGAAATATTTTTAAAATTTTATATTATCTTTATATTTTGATAGCTTCACAAAAAATTCAAAAACGTCCTAATGATTGATTCCTGAGAAAACATGTTACAGTCCGACTAAAATTTTTATGCCAATGAATAAAGTGTACACTCAACAATCAACTTTTTAAAAAGCCTACCACCTATACATTTGTCTTAAATTAGGAGTTTTTAGGAAGAAATTTTATTAAGTGAATTTTAATGTTAATTAATATATACAAACGACATAAAAGAATAATTAGAGCGCTTACCTTCACAACTTTGCACATTACTCATGCCTTCACCTCTGTTTACTGTGTAACAATCTTGCAACCGCAATTGAAACAAAAACCCAATAAAATGGTAAATTCTATACAGCGTACCTAATACAAGCTATAAAAAAATAAAACTCAACATAAAAAAGACAGGATCAGAAAAGGCCTATTTGCTTTTTCTGACCCTGGACCTCAAAAGAACAAACATTCAGATGGTATTTACTCAATTACTAAGTCATCACCCAAACGCTCATGCAAATTATAAAATTTTCACAACCACGTTACTTCTTTTTAATTTAGAAATAAAAGTAAATAATTACAATCAGGTATCAAATTGCCAGCATTTTTTATAGTTTGGTCCAAGCTACTCTTTATATTGTCCACCAGGTAAACATTAAATATCCCTGAAACACATCAATACAACGTGTTACTGGAAAAATGATAAGAACTATTTTACTATTAAAATTATTTTTGAATCACGACAATGAAGATGACAATAAGATGACGATGACGATGATGATGACGATGATGATGATTATGATGATGATAATGATGGTGATAATAGTGATGAAATTTACACACATAATAAAAATATAGCATGCGGAAAAACAAAAGCCACAAGAGTCAATAATAATTTTTTAAATATCATTCTTAGATCAATTTGACATTTCTGGGTCTGGAATAGAGAACCAATAAAATTATAAAATAACTGATTTTAATAATCAGAAAAAATATTTTCCAATCATTCTAACAACATTAAAATAATTGAAAATATAAGATGAAAGAAATATGGTACATAAAATATATTTCTTTGAGTTATTAACACTATAAAAAAACTTAGTTTAATTTGGTCTTAATATTCAATGATCTAGAAGATTCTTGCTTAGGAACAGCTAAAAGAAAATTAACTCACCTCAAAAGTTGGATAATAATTTCAAAGTATGCAATAAAAATCCAATATCTTTAAATGATACTATTACTCACCTCAGGATAAAGATTAAATCTTCTTAGTACATTTATTGTATTTGGATATTCAGTAATGTTACAGCTTAGAATTTTAGAAACACCATCAAGATAGTTTGGCTCTTCAGCTACTGTTTTGTAATATGAATAATACAGACCCTAAAACAAAGTTACAATTTATTACATATAATCAAAATACAGTTGTTAATCTAAAATTTAATGCATTACCTATAAATTTTTTGAAGAGAGAAGATTTTTATAGTCTGCAGACTTTTTTATTGAGGCATGTGAGTACATTAGACTGAAAGTGACTGAAAGTCTGCAGTTGAAATAAAAATGTCTCATAGTAAAATTGTTGACTTCTTGAACTATGACCTTGTTTGTATTTTTATAACAACAAGTAAATCTAGAGCAGTACCTAGTTATTAATTAAGGCACCTAAGATCTTGAGATCCTTGTTGCTTAAAATAAAATTTTTAATATACGAATAAATAAAGCGTTATATATTTCATCCTAACCAAAATTTTATTTAATTTGAAATTCTTATGGCATTCCAAACATTAATTCTTAACAACCCTAACTTGTCTCGAATTTTCTTAATGGCACGGTCCAACAAAAGCTAAGTACTGTATATACAGCATTATCAAGCACCTCAAATATAATTCTTACAAAAAAAATGTTATAAAGATTCAAGAATTTGGTATAAAAAAGTTTGTTGACTTATAAAAAACGCATAAATAAAAATGACGTATAATGAAATGGTTTTAATTCAAAATTTCATCCCAGAAAAACTAGCCAGAGCTGCCCGTATTTCAAGTGAGTTTAAATTTTAAAATTTTAAGGTATTAAATAGGATTTCAGGAGGTTTAAGAATGCAACCTGCTCTATAGCTATATGAGGAAGTTTTTATTACACGTATATTTTGCATAAAAGTAGGATTGAAAGAATTTACAGATTTGATATCTTTATTCAAGAGAAATTCAAGGTTCCTATGATGTATAGTTTTGGATCCAGTGACATTTAAAGCCTCGTCAAAAGGAATTTGTGGATTATTAAGTATGATACGTAAAGAATATTTGTGCGTCAAATTTAAAAGTTTGTTGGCAGAATTAATACAGTTCTGTATTCAGATTAGGGAGCAATAGTTAAAAACAGGTAAAATAAATTTCCCAGGTGAGCAGCCTTTTCTTGACTCAGACTGTTACGTATATGATTAAGAGCTCTAGAAGGTTAGTTTACAATTTTGCACATTGCTTCACATTGAGGAATAAAATTAAGGATGCTGTCAATAATAATACCGAGTTTAACTGTTGAGGAATTTTGAATAACATCACCATCAATTAATATATTAGTAACTGAGCCACTGAAATTTTTCAGGATTAGCAACCATGGAGTTGCTGCAAAACCATGTTATAGCTATTTTTTCATCAAGTTTAGGCTTTATTGTTAAATCATAGATGTCAATTGTGTTATCGTCTGGTAAAGGTCATTTTTCTAAAATTTCCCTTCAGGCCCCCACCATGTGAGACATTGACCTAAGTGAACTGGTAAACATGAATAAAAATGATGTCCCCAAAAAAGTTTTGCATGCATCCCTGACAATGTCAGCCCACTTAAGTTTGTTTGAGAAAATACCCGTTTTTAAACACTTGACTGCATGCCTTAATAGAGATTAAACATTGGCCGAAATTTTCTTTTCACATCAATATTAAAATCTACCACAAAATTTATCCTTACCATTTCGGTTCGAAAAGATAGTTCTCTCTCCAACGTAGATAAATATGAGAAATGTCTTTTATTTTCAAACATATTTGAAACATGTCGACTATAAAAGAATTTAAAGATGATAATATAGCAGTTAAATGTGCAAAAAACATATTAGTAAAAAAACACTATGGGGTAATTTATAGTAATCATAAATTTCTTTAAAACAAATAAACACAATATTATACTGATTCCACTCATAGCAGCTGGGTGAAAAATGATTATTTATTATTTATTACTGTGGCTCACCTCTATATCTTAAAAGTCTAATTAACTGAATTGATTTAATTTTTGACCATGCAAATATTTCTTTGGCATAAAACTCCTTTTTTCAGGAAATTAAAAAAGTATTATAAAATATAAAAACAAACTTGCCCGATTTTAGGGCTGCTAGGCATAAAAATTTCCAAAATGGAAAACATTCAAAATAATATCACAGAATCCCTTTTTTCTTTTATACTATTCTTTGGCTGAATCAATCTCTGTATGTTTTTGTGTGATGTATAACAGAACCACAATGGAAATATTGTTGCGACAGACAATTTTTCTGCTTGCCACCATTTGTTTTTTATCTGAATGTTTATCCTTGTTGTTGTTTTTTGTTGTTTATTACCATGTCTTGTAATTTTCATAAGAAATATGTATATATTTATTTGTGGCAGAATAAATACTTACTCACTTTACCAAAGTTTGATGTCGGATGAAGCAAGGATCATCAAGGATCAATACCTGATGCACCTGGAAGACCAACAGCGGAAGATGCTGAAAATCAGTTAGCCAAATGTGTTGGCACATTGTGTAATGTTGGATTGAGCCCAACCCGAAATGAAATATTAGATATTGTGGCAGATTATGTAAAATCATACCGAATCAAAACGTCATTCAATAATGGAAGTCCAGGAAAGGACTGGCTTTGCGCTTTTATGGCACGAAGAATATTTTCTATGAAGAAATATGATAAGCTCTGCTCAGAAATCTTACACATCAAACCCTTTCATTTTCAATGACTTTTATGACATTTTGGGAAAGTTAATAAAAGAAAAAAACTTCTCACCAGCGCAGGTATGGAATTGTGATAAAATTGGGTTTCCCAGTGACCCAAAACATTGCAAGGTTTCGTCTGTCAACGGAAAATCTGGTTATAAAATAACACCAGGAGCAGGACGAGAAAACACCACTACATTGGCAGTTATAAATGCAGCAGGAAGAGCTCTACCACCTCTCATTATATTTTCTGGGAAAAACTTTCAAAATACCTGACATGGTGACAGAGCTTTGCCAGGTATCTATTATAGTATCTCCGATAGAAGTTGGATACGTAATTGTTTAGGAAATAATTCTTAGCATAAAATGAAAGATGATAGTTACAGCTACACAAAAACATTTACATTGATGGTGGGCTGTAAAAGATTGGCACATAAAAGATAACTTTCTTGAGTATGCGTGATTGTTAAACTCCCTGACTACACTCAAAAATTCAAAAAAAAAAACAAGCTTTTAACTTTGCCACGTTTTTTGTTTCACTAACCCTTAATTTCATGCAAATATTTATAAAATATCTAATATGAGTAGATTTTAACCTTTTCAACGTGCTTAATTTTCTGGTCTCAACGTGTTTTCAGGGTTTTGGCTCTACTTAATTGGTCATGAAAACTCAATAAGAAATGTTAGAGAAACAAATGAATCGATTTTATTGACTAGATGGAACCAGCTTTCCTATTATATCCTATTATAAAAAATTTTTTTAAATATATAAAATATACAATAACTTCTCCAAAAATAAAAAATGGTAGAAAAAACAACTTTAGACAGAGATTTTTAATCATTGTATTCTTTGTTCAAAATTAACTCCATTGAATATTGTGTAGATGCCCCTGTGTAAACAATAAATCTTAATAAGTACCATGTGGTACTTTCACAAAGCATTAAAATTATTAAAATTGAATTTTAGAAATGAAAATTCAATAAAACTGGTCTCCAGTTCATTAGAAGTTGTTTAAGTTTACCAGTTGAGACTTGTCCGTGACTGGGATATTTTTAAATTCGGGTCAGTATTCGGCAATTTTGAACTACATTTGTTAGATCAACAAAATCTGGGTGATCTCGTTTTAACACACTTTTGAGTGAAATGTACTTGTATTGATAAATTTTATGTCAGCCAAGCATATGTGCAAAAGATAATGTTTATTTTTATTGACTGCTTCCTATTAATATCAGAAGCTATTGTAGAAAATTTATCAAAAACAAACAAAAATTTTATTTTAGTAAATTTCTCTGTATCTTTGTTTCAACTAAAATTCATTGATTATCAATTTCTTGATATGATATCCACATAATTTATTTGTAGTTTATCAGTGTCTTTTGTAGAATTAATTATGCATTTCTATGAATAATAATTTCACACAAATAAATCGGATATCAATTTCTTTAAATAAAAGTTCTTAGTAAAATATCTGCAGAATTTTTACAAACAATTTTTTGTTTAAATGTCTTTTTTTATAGACTTGATTATGCTTTAAATGTTTTTAATGATACACACATTAAATGGGAGCATTTAGGGGAGTTATACGCAAACTATTTAATCATTTCCTTGCTTTATCTATGTTTCAATGGAAATGCGATCACGGTGTTATAATGATTATTTAATATCCTTAAATGTAATGACTTTATAAATAAGTCGCCCCCTTCCTTTTTACTTGTCATTATGTAGTAATTTGCTTGTTTTTAGGTGAAAAATAGATAAAGGGGAGGGGCATATATAAAGATTTATTTTACACTCTACTAACACGACTTTTCTTTCTAAGAAACTATAAAAATTTGACTACTATTATAGTCTTTTAATTTTTATGATGTTACTAAAAGCCTTTGGTTTTTTAAAATTGTACACTCACGTTTTTGGCTGGCATTTTATACTATTTTTCATTATTA
>JAUZNK010002864.1:0-11225 GCA_035046665.1 Euphysa ruthae | reverse complement strand
TTTTAATCACTTTAATCTAATTTTTCCTTCTCCAACCACCCCCCCCCCCAAACCCCCACCCTTATTTGTTATTTGTACTCTCCTAAATAACTCATTTTGTTTTAGCAACCAAAAAAGCTGTAGCATAATTCCTGCAACTAAAATTGATACCTTACAAAGGGTTCTATGAAAAGATACTCGGTACTCTTGCCGTGACTTATCTTCTAGGTTTCCCTTCCAATCAAAGTCTTTTCGCATTAATTTCTCTTGACTTAACTTTGAACTTGTGTAATTATTTGTCTTTATTGATATTTCCAACTTGTAATTTTTATGCATGTTCCCTTAGTATGTAGTAGTAAATATATAATACTTAACAAAAAAAAAAAAGAAAGAAAAAAGCTATGCATGTTTTCAAAATTAAATGTTTTGGGGTTTTGTTTTGTAAAAAACAGCTGAATTATTAGAATGAAAAACAAAAATAGAGTAGATTGATTCTGAATCAAGATTTAGAATGCTTTAATGGTCTTTAACATCATAAATATAATGACCCTAATTTTTTCAACATTTTCTTTGTATTTATTATCGATTTCGAAATATTCAAACTTTGTAGATCTAAAATACATGAAATAAAGATGGCACATTAAGGGGTTAGTATAGTAATTAAAAGCACATGTTAGTTTTAACTGCTATTAAATATTTTTTTATCACTTATGTTGTAAATTTACTGTTAAATATAAAATAGTACAATTTCAACAAAAAAAAAAAAAAACTCATATTTAGCATAATCTATAATGGCAACAAGCCGCTCTTTTAAAAAATGGCAATGGGATTTTATTGGAAACCGTAAACTTTTAGGACTTCAAATTTTGACACAAGATTTTTATTTCCTATACCTACGAGTTGTACTAAAAACTAAGCTTTTGCGTCAATATTTCAAAAATTAAAAGCATTTCAGTTTTTTCGAACCAAAAAATAAATTTTTGTGCCAATTAGCGATACAAAATTCTAAAAAAAAAATATGATTGTAAAATTTTTAATTTATCAACATTATCATACAAGTTATCAAAATTTTGACATATTGCCATGCCATAACAATTTTGGAGTGTATGTATTACTTTTTCTGTAATGATTCCTGTTTCACCTTGCTTTTTACCATCACTTAAAAGTCCTTTCTTTCATTTTTTTAGATTTCGAAGTCGCATACCGACCCGCTTCTACACGTGACCGATGCACCCTCATTTTTTTAATAGAAACGTTGTCACCAACATTTTAAGGCTATGTAGGAACAACTATATCACCATATAAATGTGGTTTATCACAAATAGGCTTTTTGTATTGAGCGCATCATATTAAGTATGCCGCTCGATTTAATCGAACCTGTAATTTTATCAAATCCAAAATGCAAAAATGAATTTGATATTTAACATAACCGAAAGTTTTTCTGCAAAATTTTAAGGTAAATCATCTTTGTAATATACCACGTTTTAAGGTATATCGTCTTTGTAATATACCACGTTACGGAATTTATGTTCTACAAGTAAATGATATAAATTAAGGTTATGAAACAAGTTAAAATGTACCAAGAGCTCTTTAGAATCTTCTATGTTACTGTTCCGGTTATCCTCTGATTAAACAAAAGAAAACATGTTTTCGCGTATCAAATATAAACATGTATCGAATAAAATTTCTATTTCTGATGTTTCTTTGCTGTAATCATTACCAGTTGGCTGCATTTCCGAAGGGCTAATATTATCATGGTCTCATTTTTACCTAAAATCTCTGAAAAATTCTCAGCCAAAGGAGTGAAATTATCCAGTTCTCTAATTCGCATGAAATTTTCCAACATTGAAGACAGACTATACTAGTCTAACAGTTTATTGTTGTCACGTGACTCAAAAAAAATCCAGACTTTTCTGTAACACAAAGCAATGTAAAATCAAGTAATATTTCAAAGATATTATTTATATTTTCTTTTTCGCATTCACTCGCTCTTTACCTCTACAAAGTTCCAAAAAACATTAACATCTATAAAAGCTGAAAAGCATTTATTTTTGTTTCAAAAAATCCGATTTTTTAAATAATGTAGCAAAACAACGCTTTTTTAATTTTGGTGAATTTTAAATAATAAGGTTGCTACTCTCATCCACTAAAACTCTACTCTAGGCTAAGTTTATACTTTAAAAACCTTTTTTTCTATAAAATTTGCGCAAAAAGTTTTTCTTGATATAAACGATATATATTATTAAGAGTAAAAAGTGAAGTTTACATATTCCTGTTACCTCCAGTACTTCTTGAGCCACAAATAGTAATTATAAGTATTGCGTCAGTGAAGGTGGATTAAAAGTTTTTTACTCCACTAATGAAATGGAATTCTATACATTCCTTGATCTTTTAAGTTTTTTAAAAATTTCCTCAAACATATCGTGGTATGCAATTTTTTCGTTTTTAATGGGACTGCAGTTTGACGAGTTTTTAATATGAGGTGACTTTTTCCTTTTAATACCACACACTGGACACATGTTATATTTTTTTGAGCTCTTATTGCTCAGAATTCTTTCATAACTATTTAACGTTTCTTGAGGTAATAATCTGTCATCTTCTTCAAATGTATTTACCACTTGTTTCACCGTATCAATTTCTGACAAAGTTATCAGAGACTTCCATTTATTCTTTGACAAAGTTTGCATTGGTAGGTCTTCATTTTTTAGCCTATGTTCTAGCCACATAACTTGAGAATTAAGATCATTATTTTCCACCTGCATGTTTGCAGCTTTATTCGCCATGTTTAAACGTTGACTTTTTTCAATTTCAAGTTTTCTAGTAATTTCTTCTGAATAAACTTTTAAGGAAATCATACTCGATTCTTGTTCATGCCCTATACCGTTGGATTGCATCGATACGGGAGATCCTTTAATCAGGCAAAATTTACTCTCATAAGACTGTTTTAATTTCATAGATTCCAACTCTTTTAAATAGTTTTCACAACTTTTTTCTAATTCTTCTACACATTTCCATAATTCTTTATTTCGTTTTTTATAGTCAAGACAATCTTCATTCATTTCTTTATAGCTATCAGTTAGTTCGCTTAACAGATCTCCGAAACTTTCTAATGTTTTATTTTGCTCATTGACTGTCTTGAGCAGATCTGTATACCGCTTTTCGTAAAACTAAAGGAAAACAACATCAAAGTAAAATAATTTATATCCCGTTATACAGTTGAATTATAAAAGTACTGTATTTCGTATTCCTTACAAGGAGGAGGGCTCACATTTGTGGGAGGCGTTTAATCGATAAGATACTTCTAACTTTCAAACCTTGTTTATAACAATGATTACGCATTTTCATCACATTTTCTGTGGAAACAATCAAAATTTAGTTTAAAGATTCATATTAATTCACATAAGTTTTGCAGCACCCTAATATATTGTACAAAAAGATATTTTTAAAAAAGCCAAATATTTTAAAAATTTAATTTTCTTTAAAAAAGTTCACAAAAAAATTTAAAAGTGTAAAAATGTATGAAAAATACTAAAATTTTATGTTTAATTAAAATTCCCGAAAACATGCATGAAATATTATGAAAATTCACCTTTCTCTTGTAGATACAAACGCTAGCCCAATTTTTTGTATTTTGCTACTGCGAAAGAAATTTTCCTGTCTGATGACAGTAATTTAGGTGTTGCAATAAAATAATTTGAAATATGTAAACTTTTATCGATCAAATTTTTCAATATTAAACTCTAAAGTAGAATGCTAAAAAAATAAGTTTGCTTCAGTATTTAGAATAACTGCTGAGTAGTGGTTAGGCTCAAATTTCTTCCAAAGAATTTTGAAAATATCAAATGTTAAAACTAGAGTTTTAACTGATAAAAAAATTTTGAAGTGGATAAGCGCGAAATGTCAAACTCCCTTAGCAAGCTGTTCACAAAGTATAAGCTTTAATAAGTTCTCCCTTTCTCTATTTCCTTAAAATCTTATTTTTGGTTCCGTGAAACTAGTTTTTTTCTGCGAACGTCTAAATTTTATCACTCGCAAACTTTCGAAGAATTTCTAGTTCATTATATTCTTCAATCCTTCAACCGTAACCTAAACAATTCCTTCTTCCTAACAAATTTCTTTTATTGTTATTTTTTTTTAGATCAAAATTTTTTTTTCAAGAAAAGTATGTAAATAGTAAATATTTACAAAATAACAATATAAAAAATTAACGGTAATGACAAAAATATCACGAAAATGATATTTACAGCAAAGCGATATATGTATGTTAGGGAGATCTTTTCATAGATCCCTTTATACAACCATATTTGTTAACCAGTTCAGAACTTTTTATTTTTTTATCATTTATTACTTTTTACATAAATTGCATCAATTTTTGATTTTGCTTAACACGACTTAATACTAAAAAAAGCAAATAAAGATTTGAAATTTTGTTCTGGTTTTTAATTTCTGGTGAAAGTTTTTAATGGGAATATATTTTAGTTAAAAAATTCAGCCTTACCCTTCAATATTTTTGGCAGGTTAACGTCATACTCTCATTAATATTTTAATCTAAAATCGCTAAAAAAACTTACATCGGCTTTGGTTTTCTGCTCCACTATATATGTTTCCATTTCAGGTATGATCATTCCAAGATCCTTGCTTTTACCGATCATATATCTATCCAGCTCTAAACTCAACTCTATGAGAGAGTGAACAGATCACTAAAACCAATTCCTTTTATATAAACCGTTATGTAATATCATTTTCAGAATTTTATAAATGCTTGGTAGATGTTAGCAGTTGATTGATTAATAATGGTTTCCATTAAGTTTTTAAGTCATCTAAATATACCGAATTTGATTGGTCAATGAAAAGAGAACGGGAGCCATATTTTCATTCAAAATTAAGTATACACCTTGGTTATCTGAAAAGGAAGCGAATTTGAAAAGTTGTACCACTCAATCACAGAAAGGTGATTAGATAAAACATACAATAAGAATACCACATTTATTTTGCAATACAATCTAAAGTTAGTTAATGCATGGACATGATAAATTACTGATTAGCCGTTCAATAATAGCTACTGAATAATAGTTACAAAAAATTTTCTTTATCGATTGTTGCCGTAGCACAAACGGAAACTTTAATTTGAGCCACTGCCATGTTAAGATCTTTCAGATCTTCTCCTGAATTAAAAAGTTCATAATCGAAAATCTATACACAATCAATGATAGTTACTGAATAATAGCTTCATAACGCGCAAATATTTTGCATAATCAGAATATGCGTTAATAACGGAAGATAGATATATATTAATAAAGGAAATGAGTAATCTAAATAATTTCTTTACCTTGTTTTTTTCTCCTGTTCAAATTGTCATCAATTTCTTTAAATTCGTAAACATATTTACTTTCGTTCAAGTATTCTCCTTCATACATTTTCTTATTTTACATTGGCTGTAAACAAAAGCATTAAAGAGTACCAGGCTTAGTTTATGCGATATTTAGAAAATTAATCATCTCCTGAACTAATTAATTTCATTCTTAAATTTATAGACAAAAGTTTGGAAAAACAAACTAAGGAATGTTCAAGATTTACGTCAATCGATAAGGGAAATTGAGGTAAAATTTAGGGTGAGGGTATGCGAAGTTTCACAAATGGTGAAATGAAAACATTGGGAGATGAAGGGAGGCGAGGGTGTCTTGGCTAATATTTATGTCAAGTCTATGCCATATATTAATATATGTTTAAAAAAATAAGATGATGGATTACACTTTTTTACGTAATAAAATAGTTGATATAAAACTTGGATCACAAAATTTCAGAAATGCATAAAAAATAAACAAAAACTTTTATATTTTGCTAAGAAACCTTTTATTTTCTTTATTTGTGTATTTTTAGCGTCTTTTCGAGTATATATTTCTAAAAAAAAAATAAATATACGCTAACATAACCACCTGAATTCATATACATCTGTATGTAGGAAGCATCAGAGAAGCTTTTCTTATGCTTGTAATAAAATAAAAAGTAAATATTAAAAAATAATGTTATTTTACTAAATAAGATAATATAAAACATTTTTAAGTATCTTTAAATTCGCTATTGTTTACACTTGAATCATGAGAAAGTTTTTGTGTTTCTGTTATAAAACAAACTAACTACGCATGAACTTGTTATGTTTTCGTAGATTACTCTTTGATTATAAAAAAGGTAGTTGCAAAGCTTTTTTGAGTAAAAATGTGAAAACAATCATTCCTTACTTAATGACTAAAAAGGTGAAAAGTGATTAAGGTGATTTCCCCAGTTGTGCTATGAAATTTTTTTTAACGATTTTTTATTCTTATTTTCCAAGAACACAATTTCTGAAAATGCTAATTTTTGGAGTTTTAAAACTTTTGAATTAATTTGGGAAATATACTCTCGTGAAATTTTGGGTTTTTAAAGTTCATACATTGCTCACCAGAGGAAGAAAAAGTTGTCATTTACAGACGTGAATGATGTTTATCCATTTCAAAAATGTGAATGAAAATGTTTTTCCCTTTCACAAATGTGAATGAAAATGTTTTTCCCTTTAACAAATGTGAACGAAAATGTTTTTCCCTTTCACAAATGTGAATGAAAATGTTTTTCCCTTTTACAAATGTGAACGAAAATGTTTTTCACTTTCACAAATGCGAAATGTGTTTAAAGTTGCAGAAGTCGAAAATTAGGTTCATTTGCATAGGGTAAAAATTTAGGTATTTTACGCGCATTTAATATCGGGAAAAATATAGTTATCTGCAAAATGCGTGAAAAAAAAAAAAAAAAAAAAAAATGAAAGAAAAAATAATAATAATAATGAAAAGGTAATTAATACATTCAGAGCAAAAAACTAATTATTGAATTTAATATTTCTCTTACAACACAAAGTCATTTAAACCCAGGCTTATCTGAAATAATCTATTTATCAATTTCAGCGAGGTCGAAATTTTGACGTCTCATTACGGATGAAACATAGGCGTCGTCACAACGTCAAAAATTTAACATCATATGGCCAAGCAAATATAGATGACGTTGAAATTTTGACTTCTTGTGTTCCACCAAACATAGACGTCTTTACAACGTCCAAATTTTGACGTCAGATGACAGACCAACCTAGACGTTGTTATGACGTAGAAATTCTGACATCAAATAGCTGACCTTTTGGTTTACATCAAAACGACTTCTAAATTTTGACTTCTTTTTGGTATCGCTTGATGTAAAAGCAGGGAAATATTTTTGTTATCTGCACATGTCGAGATTATGGGCTGAGTTTCATAAAAAGCTGAAATTATACAGAAACTAATTTTAATAACTTAATGAGGGAAACGACCCATTTAAAATCACAAATTTGTGGAAAATCAATGATTTTCATCTAAAAATATAAACTCCAAGAATGTGGCATATCAACGCACCAAAAAATATGGAAACTGCTGATAACCTTATATGCAACGAAAATGTTGAATATAAAGATAATAAAGGTTATTAATGTAGAAATCTTTATAAAATATGAACGCAACAAAAATGTCAGAAATCTTTGTTGAAAAATAATAAAGCATATCGGTTATATTTTTATTAATAAAATTTTATGCTAGAATAAACATTTTTACATATAGTCCACGATGATGTTAAGAGAAGCATATTGCCAGGGGGTATTCATTTGTTTAAAAGTCTTGGAACTTGATACGAAAGTCAAACTTAGATTCTGTTTCCTACAACTGTCTAATTTAGATTTAGATGTTGAAACAATAATTACGGCAATTAAACTACAAATAGTTTTCACCAAAGGTGTTAATCGTGGTGCCTTATTGTGCAAACCTTGCTTGTAGCAGTAGCAGTAGAAGTAGCATTAGCAATAGCAGTAGGTACGTTTGACTCCGGAGCGAAAGGTTACGAGTTCGAATCCCATCTCTGGCGGAAATTTATTTCCATTTTATCTCTGAGTTTCTGAGCAAAACTAATTGCGTAATGCAACGCGAACTCAAATTGGTCGGGTTGTTCGGTTTGAGCGAATTTCGTAGACGCAAATAGGCGTTCTAAGTAATCCAAGACCCGCTACCTGGGCCCATCTGGAGATATTATCTCGACAATTTGTTGGTTCCCCTCGTTAAATATAACAACTACCACTATCAGTTGATATCCAATATAATTTGGACGTTATTTCGCCATTGTAAAATTTGATGGTACGTTGTCGTTTTGACGTAGTTTTGACGTCAAATTTTACATCGTTAATTATACGTATGTTTGACGTCGTTATACGACAATATCAAGAAGTAAAAATGGTTTTTACAACGTCAGCTGTGAAAAGCCGTAATGATGTCGTGGTTTAACGTCGCGCTACCGCCACATTTTCTACTTCCATATATTCCGTATTAACGACGAGTTATCATATTTTGACAGTACAGGAATGTCCACCATAACTAAAGATTTATATTCTGATTTATGATAACATTTTAACAACGCCATTTATCTCATGAAAAATTATGTTTTTATTGAATTTTATAGTTTAACATGAAAAGGAATTCATCGTAATGGTTTAGTCGTTAAATTAATCGGGAGTGATAATAAAAATAATATTTTGAAAAAGACAAAAACTCTCCGTAAAACCTCAAAATATTTTCTATGTGATATTCGAGCTTATTATATTCGAGTCGGAACAAAAATTAACACTTATTTTTTTTTCGAAAAATAAGACCAATCTTAATAGTTTATGGTATTTTTTTGAAAACTTCGAAAAATGGCTTTAAAAATCTATGAAAGCCTCTGAAAATTCGAAAGCCCTCGTATACGTTTCTGAGGAATTTTTTCGATTGCACTGGCCAATGTTTCTTATTAGAAAATTTGAGGTTTAAAAACATCTTGACCTCAGAACATTATTTTGCGGAAGCGGTTTTCAAAAATAAGAAAATTGATCTTCAAAAACTTCATATGAGAAATAACGCCCAAAACAGTGGAACAATGTAAGAGGTAGCGGTGGAAAAAATTTTAATAGCAGACCAAAGTATGGACATAATTTTCTTAATTTGAATAAATTTTCAAAAAAGTGCGTTTTAATATGAAAACTAAAAATCAACAACGACCAACAGGTAAATAAAAATATGATCTTACCTCAAAGTTCGATGCGCTCAGCGTTTAGGTCCATTTTGACAAAGAGAGTCAACTAAATGCACGAAAAATATAAACAAATATGAAAAGCTAGACAACTTTAACTATGGGTATATCTAACTTCTAAACCAAATCTTATATTGTTATCATAAACGTCTTTCGATCATTAGTTTGTTTTTTTTTCCTCTTATGTGAACATAGCTAGCTAATAAATTTTTTTAAACCTTTACAGATCTTAAATAAAAAACAGATGATATTGCTTTTGTGGTGAATCGTATAGACGGATTAGTTTTTAATATGATGTTCATTTGCAATGAATTTGCTAAATAAAACGTGATATTGATGGTAGCGGTTAAAAAAACAAAAATAAAACAGGTCTGATTGAAGCAAGTAACGAAAAAGGATTTACCCAGTAGTCAGAAATTTCATTGAAATAAATTTAGTTATAATATATAAATATATTATAAAAATATGTTATAATAAATATATTATATAAAGTATAAATAAATAAAGTTACACTATATATTGCAAAAATTGCAATTTTTCACTGCTTAGAGGCATTCATCAGCCATTATGATTCTTATCACAGGAATACACTTGCGAAATTGGCACAGGACCCGGTGGGCATATTTTATAAATATTGTTATAGACCACGATAATTTTTGAGACATTTTTTCTTTCTCTTTCCTCTCCCAGACAAAACCTCAAGGAGAAATTTTTTTCAAATATTTTTTGCAATTAAAACATGCTTTCAGGCTCGCATACCTTTTTTTAAAATTCTCATTCTGTTAATTTGAAATAAATTTGTTTGGCTGGTTGGGAATTAAAGCAACGCCTACATAAATCAAGTCGGTTGTTCTAAAATTTCAGTCCATAGGACAATTCTATTAAAAAAAACAAAAAACATTTAACCTTTCACTTACTGTTAGTACTATAAGTATTTAACCTAGTAACCATGTATGCTGCCAAGGGTATCAAACTCAGGTGAATAACCAGGAAAGTTCTCTGGTTAAACAACGCAAAATAGTGTAACCAATATCCGTTAATACAATTAAGTATCAAAATAGTTATTCGACCTTGATAGGTCCAAAACTAGCGCCAAGTTATGCGATATTAATTGTGGTTCTCCTTGAAAAAATAATTCATTGAAGCACCCCCTAAAAAACCTCTTGTATGGTGGCACTACATAGACGAATTTTTTTATAACTTGGCAACTTGGGTAAGAAAAACTTAAAAATGATAAATGGAGTTTGTTAAGAGACAATTTCCGCTCAAACGGCAAGTTTGTTTATTTTGGCAATTACTGTTGATTTTGTTTACGAAAGAGAGTGGACTTGATTTAGTAATTTTCATGCTATGGTCGCTACTAATTGATTTCATGTTTTTCATACAGCTGCAATTAACTTTGATATTCATTCTTTTAAATATTTTGTGGAAATTGTGGCGGAGAGGTAAATGCTTATCAAAAAAGTTTCCAAAAATATTTTGGGAATTTTCTACATAAGTTTTTGTTTGACAGACCAGTTATCCGACAAAATTCGGACAACTGGGCTGTCGAACAAGTGGGTAAAAAGTGGTAAAAAAATTTTTATAGTTACAGTAATGGGGTTGGAAATGAATTATTCGTATTGCTTTTCTTTGAAGAGAAGAAATTCAGTGAAGCAGGGTCTTATGGGTATGTCCCCATACCTGGCATGCATATCTAATAAATGTTCAAATTAAAAAGTTTCAAAAGACACATGTCTTGCTTTGGCAAGCATTCCATTTGAACGGGAAAATTTGTGAGAGAGAATTTGAACTTGATTTGTGAAAAGCAACTTGTCATTAAGGAGGACACCAAGATGTTTGCTGATGACACCAATTTGTTCCTTAATCATACAGATATTAAAACACTATTTGATACAATGAATCAAGAATTAGAAAATTTTAATTTATGGTTTAAAGCCAATAAACTATCCTTAAATTGCGATAAAACAGGTTATACTCTTTTTCACAAACCAAGACAATCTATGAATTTTCCTCTGAAACTACCCAAGCGAATGTTAAATGATACCATTATTCAGCGCCAAGAATATACAAAGTTTTTAGGTGTATTAATTGATGAAAACCTTTCTTGGAAGAATCATATAGGCCTTATTGAATCA
>JAUZNK010002863.1:0-17996 GCA_035046665.1 Euphysa ruthae | reverse complement strand
ACCCATCTAAAAAATGCTTATACTGGCGCACCCATCTAAAAAAACCCATCTAAAAAAAAAAAAATGCAATGAAAAATGATCATTAAATGATGGATGTAGCCCAAGTAATTGCTACCAAATGAAAGCCTTATATAAGACCTATTTAATTTCAAAGCAATTTGCATCGCAAAAAGTCAAAACTACATATAATTTGAATCCTGGATGAGTATGGAACATCACTTTGTTTTATAATATCAAATTTAAACATCCTAATTTACTTACTTATCAGCTAAGTTGATTGCGTAATGCGCATCAATGGGTGTATATTGTATTATGTCTGTCTGAATGGAGCCCAGTCCTGGATTTGGATAGTTCTTATTGAAAAATGCTCGCCACAGTTTCGGGTTAGATAAGGTGAAATTCATTTTGGACGGACGATCTGCAGCTTGCACGTTACCATATACCTATAGTGAAGAAACCAAAGAAAACAAGCTCTCAGTTACTAATGGACTACAGACTTTCTAAAATCAAATATATTTTTTTTCTTTAGTTTTATTTTAATTAAAATTTTAAAATAAAATAGGAACAAGGTATTTTCCCTTTAATTTCATAAATTTCATTGTTTTCAGAAACACTGCTACTCATAATAGTCATAGTTTGTGAAAAATCTAATGAGCAGATTCAGAAAAAAAATCTAAAAATACAGATTTTTGGTGCAATTTTGCCCCAATTACTTAAAAATCAGACTAATGAGAATGTTCTTGAAAATTTTGACTTTGTCAAGTTAGTGTCAAGTAAGAAATAAATGTAATTAAAGGTTACTAATAGCAACCTTTAACTACATGCAAAAATTAGAATAAAACATTGGGAAAACCTCAAGAAAAAAGCAAAAATGATGATTTTCACTTTGTTGCAAGAACAAAAATTCCAGAGAAAATCTGGAACTTTTTATTTATTTCTTATTACCTTACATCTGACTTTATGCTTTTGAATTCCAATAAAATGAGTTTGCTTATTTGACTATGTTTCATAAATATGCATGTCAAAACTTTTGAGAAAGAACCCAGAAATAGTTTCGGGTATAAATTTTGTAATATAATTAAAAAAAAAAAAAAAAAAAAAAAAACACTTTAAAATTTAATTTTCATTACAAAGATTTAAACAATTTGTTAGTAATAAATTTCGCATTGTCAGCAAGATGACATACAATAAAGTAATCAATAGATGCAAAAAATAAATGTAATAAGAACAATAAATGAACTGAAACTGAGTCTAGCGGTACACCAACATTTATTGTTTTTGGTGAAAATTTAGAATGACTTAAGTATGTCATATATATAATCTAAGTAAGTATATATAATCTATGGTGTTGAAAATAAACAAATAAAATAAACCAAATGCAAAGTATTCATAATTAACAGCCTCAAAAATCTTAAAAGAGCATAACAAATTAAAAGAATATAAGTGTGAGCAAAATAGTGGTTCTGATATTTGCTTGTATTTGAAAGTAAGGGGAGATACAGGTCTGTAATAATCACCAAACAAGCCTCAAATCTTTATTGAATAGAAGTAAAGCAGGAGTTTTTAGACAAATTTGAAATATACCAGTGAAAAAGAATCGATAAAGTGTTTCACGAAGGATTTTTGATAAATCTTGATATGTGTTTATTTTTTAGTAAAACAGTCGAACAGTTCAAATGTTTGAAATTAGTTTGAAGATTTCATTTTTAGTTGTTGGAAAAATAAAGAAGCTGGTTATATTTGGATATGCTTGTTTCCTGGCATGTTTCTGCATATTTTAAAATGATAAAAAATAGCTTGCTAATTTTCATTATTGTTAGTCCTTAAATAAATTTTGCAAAATGCTTAAAAGATTCCAAAATATCCACCATAACCCAACTTTTAACTCTAAATCTTTTAACTTTTAAAGTTTAAACTTTTTTTTACTGAATTTTTTTCAAAGGAATTATCGAAAACTTTATAAACTGAGAAAGATACTGGTTGACATTAGACTTAAAAAATTGGAGATCATAATCCGAAGGAAAGTAATCAGAAGGTAGAGAGTTCCACAAGTGAGCAGTAAGTGGGAAGAAACTCGATAAGGGTTTTAGCAAAACTTCGGGATCTGTAATGTTAAAAAATGAGTAGCAGATGAAAACCTTCTAGTACTTGAGAGCATTTTAAGTGAAGGTGTTTATTTTTTCAAATCATCAGAACAGTGTTCATGGAAATACAGAACAGTGACAACAAGGCTACATTAATGCAATGGAAGAGTGATTAAAGATTCAAACAAAGATTGAGACCGACAAGATTGAGCATACATTTCTGAATTAGATCAAGACGACGATGTAGACATACAGCAGAGTCTCTTGCAAAAAAGACGGCAAAAATATTCAATACATGGCCAAATGTATTCAATACCTTATAGATATAAAATATACTCTCATGAGGAAGAAAGTGCCACATCCGGAAAAAGATCCAACCTACATGGTAGGAGATTTTGCAATGAATTCAATGTAAGAATTCGAAAAGAAATTATTTCCTGAGAGCACTTTTGTAGCGCAACCACAGGAATTAGCCTTTTCAACCACTTTGATTGTTATGTTGAAATGAGTCAAGTCCTAGGTGGAAAGTGAAGCAATATATGTCCAGAACCATGGAGTGTGAAGTTAAACTGAACACCAGAGAGCCAGTCATCATGGGTTCTAGTAAAAAGACCTATGTTTTCAACACAACTAGTTCATTGAAAAAAGGCGAAAATAATTGTTGCGAAGAGCCAAAATTGTTGGAGAAAACCATGAGCTTGAATGTGCCTTCACTTGATACTTGGAACATAGGCATCAATGCCAACTTGATGCCAAGAAGCAATTTCCTTAGCACATTCCTCTGTATCAAAATTCATGGTGCGATCGTGGAATATAATGGAGTAGATCACTAAAACTTTCCCAGTCTCCATGGTCATAGAAAAACAATTTCCTATGGATAGGTCGATCATGAGAAGAGGTGATGTTACAGTCGATGTCAACATTAACCACTGTGTAATTCGAATATCTTAAAAGACTAGAGACAGATGTCTTATAAATATCAGAATTCCATGAATGGAATTGATCAAGTAGAGAAGGTTCCTGATTGCCATGATCAGGAAGGTGAGTTGGAATTAGGTCTACTAGTTGAATTAATGACTGAGATATGGCAAAGTTGCAAGTGCCAAAACCAAAAAGTCAAGCAGTTCTAGAGAACAGCAGCTAGTTAGTATGGTAGAAGTGATAGACGTAAACAAATATTCAATTCATCAGGGTCTTTGAGAAAGATTTTGCAAGTTACAGGGAGATTGTCATGGACAAAGATGCCAACGCATACTTCTCTTTGTGATTGATAAGAAGGTAATCAGGTTTCTATATAGCCAGACAAACTTATAGAAAAATCAAGATTTGATTCATAAACTGCCAAGTTGTCAGGTGATGAACCAGAAAGAAAATATTCAACATGGAAAAAATTACTGCAAAGAACATATGGTGGTGAACGAGAGATACAGGTTTGGGAGATATTTCACAGCCTGACAGCTTTACTAGTAATTATAATAATAGTATTTGGTTTAAAAGAAATCCAACTGCCTTTTTTTAATAACTTGTACTGATAGTCAGTTCAGTCTATAATTTTGTTTATCAATTCTGTAAATAAATATTAAATATTACCTTGCGCCTTAGTGAAAGCAGTGTTGAGGCCTCAGAGAAATGGACCGTTACAGATGCAGGGTCATCCTCCAAGCACAACTTGGCACTAAAACTGCAAGGCCATGTAACAACTGTTGACGAAGCAGTTTAAGTTACTAGCAAAGAGTTTGGGTTCCTTTCTAACAGACAGAAATGTAGCAATCAGGAAACTGCAACAACCGATTTGAGCATCCTATACTAACCAAACAAACAAAGACAGAAGGAAGACCGGAATTTGATACCCTAGAGCAGATATGACAATGCAGGCAGCACTGTATCCACACCAGTAGGCAAAGGAGGGTCACAAGACCTTATGGTATAATCTATCTACCACTGAAGACAATTATTGTTTTTCCAATAATTTTTGCGTATTTCATAAATAAATATTTTGCTGACTTCAGGGTAGATACGCAAATGAGGTTCGAGTTAAGGATTTTTCAGTAATTATAAATAAAGAAGATTACAAGAAGATTATAAGATATAAGAGTTTTAAAATCAAAATGGAGAATAGAAAACACAAGATTGGTATTTTCTAGGCACACACAATTCACTCAGCTAAGAAATGGTTGTTAATCTTGGGTAGGAAGTCTCCTAGTGGAATGTTTATAGATAAAAACAACAACTAGGTTTGAATTTTTTGGAAAAATGACTTCAATAAAAATAAATTTTAGAAGAAAAGGTTTATATAACTGCAATATAAATAATATCTTCATGTCATAATTTAGGAAAACTTACAAACTTCAGGAAAACTTCTGTACTGATAAGGTACTCAAAACCAATGGCATGCCAAAATGACCTTCTAACAAAATAATTTATTTTGACAGAATATGAAGATCACAAAAAAAAAAAAGACTTGCTGTACGAGATGAATGCTAAAATATTTAGAAGCAATATTATTATTCCTTTTTTGTTGTAGATTTGGCACAGACAGAATACCACCTAAAAATCAAAGAGGCGCTCCATATTCGTTGGGGTAACCCCTAATTAAATAGCAGTGTTCTCCCCAAGCGTTTTTAGAAAGGGGGCTGCTACACCAAATATAGTGCTACACTGAGTTAATTTCCGTTACGTTAGACCATCGTTATGTTAATTTTAGATATTTTTAAAAGACGCAATTTTTAAACACATTATTAGTCCATGTATCAGACAGATTACCACTGTGTACTATCATGTCTTATGAGCCAGTTTACACTTCTGTAAATAATTACTTAAGATTATACATTTTTTTCTCCGTCACGGGTGCTGCGCTCTGAAATTGATAAACGGAGAAATATGTGGGAAGGCTTTTATTTCGTGGAATATATCTTTGGCTGTTTCAACTTGTGTTATATATACAAAACAGGTTGTCTCAACTTACAGCTTCAACAGTGCATCTTAATCCGTATCTTATTAAGTCAAATGAGATTAAAAATCAATCTTATTTCTACGATATTACAAGCATTAATGTTTTTTTATGTTTATTATAATTTTTTTTTTTTTATGAAAAATATTTTAAGAAAAGAGTTTCATCAGAAAGACTATAATTTTTCCTTTCTAAAAAAGAACCTTTACATTCCTGAGCCTTATTTATTTTTTAGATTTTATATGTAGCAGTAATTATGAATTTAAAAATAAATGTTTGCTTTCTCAATTGCATAGCATGTTGGATATCGTGAAATAGCTATTTTAAAGATAATCTGAAAAAGGAAGGACAAAGGCAGAGGGGCCATTACTCTATTATAAAATGCTAGGAAGAACACTAAGCAGGTAACTATTTTAAGATAAGTCTTAATCTTAAATTCTACCTTATTCTCTTTTTTTACTATACTTATCATACCATTAATCCTTTTTCCTTTACTATACTTATCAAACTATTTTTTTTTCTGTTATTTTCATTTTTAGCTTTAGTAATTTACATTTAAAATTTTTTGGAGAAAAAAAACGAAATTTTATTTATAAAAATTGATCATAACCAGATTTTGTTGCTAGGGAACCATAATATCTGACAAATAAAAGTATAGGTCAAAAAATGCACTATATGGCATTAAATTAAAAATAATTCCTTGATTATCTTAAGAGAAACTGACATAGTTATAGCTAGGCCAAACTATGTTATTATTATTGAGCAAAAAAAGTAACCAAAAACATCCTGCAAATATCACCATTTACAAAAAAGTTGCTAGCAACTCTTTTATGCAAGACAAGTAGCAGGTTTTGTTATTGTCCTATAAATATGGAGCCACGCATGGCTCATTAATATTTGCCATATTCCACACATTCCTTTAAAAATATTCGACCCATTACGAGAATATTATATAAAATAATATATTAGTGCAATGGTATTCAGTATTCAAGGTATTCAGACTTTAAAAACTTACATTTGATGAATTAGCAAGAGTTCCGATGTTTAACAATGGGCAGTAAGCGTTTTGAACATCATATGATTCTCCTGTGCTGGCGTTCCACAACCGAAAACTACCGTTTTCATCGCATAGCACATATGCTGTAGGACCTATACAAAAATAAAATAATACAAATGTTACTGTAATAATCTACTTATTCCAAAAGTCAATTTTCAGAGCAATTTTATTAAAAATTTTTATAATAAAACCATAGGATCAAGCTAATATATTAAAAAAAATTGTAAACCTTGAGTATTTATTAATAAAAATAGTTTAAACAATGTTACTATTACAGCAAGGATGAAAGTAATGGTTTTTTAAAAATCCAAAAATATCCTATCCCTTCCTTTCCCTTCTCCTCCCAGTGTACCATGGTTGTGCAGCGCAAAGAAAAAATTACAATTTCAAAAGCTCTAGATCGCGATTTAATGATGCTTACAGACTACTTTCAGCCAGGCAAACGCAGGGCTGCAAATAAGCGTCCGGATTAGCTGGGAATCAAACCCGAGACACAAGAATGGGAATCTTGCATGTTACCACTACGTACACTACTAGCGCATATGAGAATTACCATTATTCCATAAAATATATTATGTTATGCACAAAAACAAAAATTTGCATCCTAGAATCTTATCACCCTGAAACCAAATCTACTAACTTTTTTGTAATACAGAGAAACAATTTCATGAAACATGAAAATTATTTTATTTAAAGAATAACTTTAGAAATTGATGAAAAATCAAAACAATTTTTTTTTAGTTAAAAATAAATAAATGTAATTATATCCTTATATATGCTAACTAGAATTTGAAGATGTCACAAAATAAAATGAATCACCTTCAGGGATCCCACTGCCAAGCACGAGATATGCATTCAAATTCAACCAAAGAAAATAGTTACAAAGAAGTACTGCATGTTCTTCTTCATCACCTGACAACATTTGTAAGAATTGCTGAAAAGAAATGCAAATAGATCATTTCACCACAATAAACTTGTTAAATGTGGGGCTTGGCTGAACCTGTTTAATAGATTAGTAGGAACGCGAACTAAATAAATGACACTTATACGGTTTTCATCTAATCCCGACAATAGCTTTTAACCTGGTTGAGATTTGTTGGTTTTTATCATTTCATATATAAAGGTAGGAATCAGGGACCAGAGTCTTAAATTTTAAGATTATTTAGAGAGTTTACATTCTAGTGGAATTTTTAAATTAAGAAATGCAATTCGCATCACTGATTATTTCAAAACTTTTTCTTTATCGATATTTGCTCTCTTTTAAAACATAATTAACAAGATTGACATTTATTAACAAGAGCCTTAATATTTAGTAACTAGTGGACCCAAAGCCTTTTTCAACTACAAGCCAAATTCTAAAAGCAATTTTTAATAAAATTCTCTCGTGAGATTAATTACCAATGTTACTAATTAATCATCAGAAACAATATTTCCTGACGCTATAAAAGGTTTGTCTGAATATGAAATTAAAGAGATTGAAAATCTAGATATAATTTGGATATTTTTCTGCCTGGCTCCCAGTTTTGGTAAAATTTTAAAAACAGCAGACATGCTGAATTCATTAGAAATTTTCTACCAAGATTTCAACAGCAATTTAGAAAATTTATACTTTTATGAGAAAAATTGGCCATCTGCTGCCCGAGAAAAATAATTTCCGCAGGTGAAAATACGGGTGAAAAAAAAATTCCTCTAATAACAGCAGACAGTTTTATAACATCTTAAATAAGCCTCTTTGGGTATATTCGAGCCCACAACCTAAAAACTAATTTTTTTTTTTTTTTTTTTTCAAAAACTGAAACTTCCACTAACTTATGATCTTCATCATCATAAAAAAATTCAGAAAAGGTTAATGAATTGTTCAAGGTTCAAGAGAAAATTGGCAAACGTAAAAAATAAAAGACTTTTTTTTTTTTTTTTTAATTCAAAAGACTCACATCTGAAGTTGCCCAAATATCACAAAGGTCAGGGAATTGTGCCGAATCAGAAACATATGGAATAAGCGAGACAAATCTAGCCAGCAGCTTTATGTTCTGTGAAACAGGGATACTCTGATCAAGCAAGAGATCCGATGGAGGTTTCTGAGGATGAAGATACCTAGACAAAAACACTTTCTTTCCATCAATATCAGTGACCATTGTTTTAAACTGCCGAGATGGGTATTTGCTGCGTAAATCTGCCAACCAAACCTGGGAATTGTGGACTAACATTTCATCTTCATTTGTTTCAAATTTTTCAGGCATTGGTGGTGCTGGTTGTAGTTGTGGTTCAATTGTAACAAAAAGCTGCAAAAGAGTTTTATCCTTTGAAATTATATTATCAGAAGATCGATGATCAAGATGGTAGCCAAGTAATATTGAAGGAGAATTAACTTCTAGAAAACCATCAACCTATAAAAACAATTTAATCAATTATTAATAATCATTAAATTTTCTCAGCATTTTACTTAACAACTAGTTTGACCAGAAAGAAAGGAGATTTTAATCTGCTGGCTTTTATCGACTGTTTTTAACTGAATGAAAAAATTAAATTCAAAAACACTGACGGAATAGAATTATACTTTCTCATTGTAATAGGCTCTGTTTTGTCACAGAAAGTAAATTTTTTATACATAAAATAAAAATTTATAAAATATGAAAAACAAAGTAACAATTGCGATTACTTACACAAGATAGCCATTTCAGTGAATTTCACTGTGATCAATGTGAGTCCTTTTTTGTGGCTTAATCTAAAGCTCTTATCAGTGCTACTGTAGAGATTGTAAGATAAAATAAATGAAGAAACAAAGTGTGCAAAGACTCTCAGCAAGTGATAAATATGCTTCTAATAGTGGCTTCTAAATATCCACATTTTCCATGTGGAAAAATAATTGACCGGATTAAAATGAATTACAGATAGAGTAAAAGAAGTAAAAGTACCTTTGAGTTAAAGTAAACAGTAGTGAAAGGAATCTCAATACTCCCTAACCAATTTTTTTCCACTCGTTGATGGATATTTGTCTCTTGTTGACGTTCATCCTCAAAATAAAAAATTTCAATAGATTTAAGTTTTAAATCTAAATTTATAAAATACAATCAAGTTTATATTTTCGTTGGACAGGTTTCAAAAATCTCTACAAAAAGTTTACTATTTTAAAGAGTTAATATATTATTTGAACCAGCTAATATCTTGGATTTAGAATGCTCCATGTATAAAATAAAAATTAAGTAAAATCATGTTTATTGGATTATTGGATTTATTGCTCTTTTTAGAAATACCAATAAAGATCTCAAGCCAGATATTTGATCTGAATGTGTCTTAGAAATTTTAGTCTAGCTTTTTAACTAATTTATAAATAAATTTTAAAAACTTATTTAGAAATATGGAAGTACAAAAAATGTACATTTTTCTTCAAAAAAATTCAGCAGATAAACATAATTTGTAGGTAATCCCACCCACTTTAATTTTTTTCTTGCACCAGCTTAAGCCTACTTGTGAACAGATCCATCAGCTCATTCAATTTAAAAATTTAAATGTCAACTGTCATCATCTTTTATGTTCGGAGAATTCAAAGCAGTGGCCCCTACAAGGTACGTTTCTGTTAAAGAAGTATTAATGGTTATAATGAGATGCTTGTTTAGCGAAAGATAGTGGTCCTTATAGTCAGGTAACAAAGGTTTTTACTTTGTCTAAGTACAAGCTCATCCGTGTATAAGCTCATTGAAAAGTGGTTCTGGGTTTATCTGCCAGATCTTGTGTTTAAATACTGGATCCTGTTTAATGTTTATCTGATTAGAATCAAAATTTATATTTAAAAAAAAAGACCTAATAGATTTATAAATTAAACTCTAGGAGCTGGACTTTATGCACTTGTCATAAAAAACTTTTTTATTGGTTGACATTTATTTTGCAAGATATTTGATATTTGTGGATAAAAAAAATATTTACAAAATTATTTTAACATGGTGATTGAAAATACTTTTCTATTAAATGGATCACAGTGTAAGAGTACCTACTAAATATATTTGAGAAATTGTCTGTTAATTACTACTTTTTCAAATGGACTTACATGGGCAAATGTTATTCCAGTGGAAAATAATATAGTTCAACTGACAGGCCCTATTATTGGTATATCAGTTTCTTACCAACAAGTATTTTTTGAAACTAAGCTTTCAAATTTTAAGTATAAATATGAATTAAGAAGTAGATGATTGTCATACTACAAAACGATGATAATATTTTTGGTGTAATATTCCTTAAAGTTTGAATTATAAAAATAATTTTAAAAAATTCAAAAGATGTGAGCAAAAAATAAGCATAAGAACCATCCTAGTTGCTTTAAAAACGATTAACCATCCATCAGCACCTTTCCTTCAATTTGTGCTGATGAATGGTAGTGAACTTACTGAATCTATGCAGATTTGATTGTTAGGGCTGACTTTCTCAAGTAAATTATCATGGAATTCTTAAATTGAATCCATTAAAGTCTACACTGCCATGAAAGATAGATTTTTATTCCGGGTGTAGCACACTCTTCTGCATGAGAGTATAATTTATATCTATACGGCTACGACCACGTATTGAATATTGCTGCCATCTTTGGGCAAGAGCCTCTGCTGTATGTCTACATCTTCTTGACTAAATTCAGAAACATATGCTCAACCTTGTTGGTCCTGATCTTGGTTTGAATCTTCAAACACTTTCCCATTCCAGAAATATAGCCTCATTGTCACTGTTCTATTAGTATTTCCATGGACAACACTGTTCTGGTGATTTGAAAGAATTAATACCTTCATTTAAGATCTTCTAAAGGACCATAAGGCTTTCATCTGTTATTCATCCTTTATCAGTAAAGATCCCTAAATTACACAAAAAATTTTATTCATCAAACTTATTTCCAAGTACTGCTTGCTTGCAGAACTCTGTGCCTTCTGATTGCTTTTCTTTGTATTATGATTTCCAATCATTTAAGTCTAATGTCAACCAATATCTCTCTCAGTTTGTGTAAGACCTGCTTTATCTTTATATCTCGTTTTAGCTTTCTGCTTAATAGTGGCTGTTAGCTTTGCAAAAAAATTTCAGTTGTAAATCAGTTTTGGAGAAAACTTCGTGATGGAAGGAGAAACTAACAAAAGTCAATTAAAAGGTTTTTTTCAGAGCTACTGTTCAATAACTAACAAGATGCTTACCTTAATAAGATCAACAATGACTTCATCAAATAAATTTATATATATTTTATCCTTGACTAACTGTAAGCTGTTTGTTGTGTAGTCTTTGTTTGGAGCCCTAGCAATATAAAAGATGTAATGATGTAAGTAAGTAAGTAAAGACACTCATTTTGAGAACATTCAATCTAATATTTCTCCAAAGATGTTGTTTTATATCAAATATTGTTTTATATCAAATTTTTGCAGCAAGTAGATGCCCTTAATGACTGAATACGTCTGTGGCCAAATTATGAGTTGGAATACCCAGCACTAGCAATTGCAAATTCATTAATTCTGAATGGAGAAACATTACAAAACAAAAGAGAAAAACAATTTCAAACACGATATTTAAATACATAATAAGCAACAAAAAAAAAAATTGAGATATTTGCTAAATTTGGCAGGCAAGTTTTAAGCATTAGAATACATATTTTATATCTAATCTAATCTCTAATCTATCTAATCAACCAATTTCAAAGTATTAGCATGTTTATTTCAAATCAGAACATAACTTCTCAAGAATGAATTATTCAAAATGGCCGACATGACAAAAAATCAGAAATGAAATATTCTCTGACATCAAAGATGAAATGGAAACTTATTTTCTGGAGAAAAATAGTAATTGATAAATTAATATTAAACTTGCTTTCAGTATACAGAATTTTACAGAAATTTTCTAAATGGTTGATATACCAAGAAAAGCAAAAACAACATTTGCTGACATTATGCAAAACGTTGACAGAACCAGAAATATATAATAAATTTTCAAGAAAAATATGATATTTATAGACAAAATTTGATGTTATGGGGCACAGGGGAAGGCATGCCAAAACAATCAAATATTTTCTAACACCACACACAATTCAAGCATATCACTTTGGATCAGTTGACTGGTTTTAGGGCCCAGTAAAATTTGAAAACATGCAAAAATAATATTCTGGTAGAATTGGAACATAGTTTTGCAAAAAAAAATATAAATTTCCTTTTTTGCATAAATTTTACGTTTTTAAGGAGTTTGAGAAGAGATGCAATACGCCATTAATGTTAGTGAATATAAATTGACCATTGATATTACCTTCAAAAGTAACAATGAAAAAACAGTATACATCTATACTCATGCCTGCATGCTGAAGGTAAAATCTAATTTCTTCTAGAAAAAAAATATTTTTTGTCAAGGAAGCAGCATATCAAATATTGCTTTTCTTTATACTGGTATATCAAATACTTCCAGTTTGGTTGTTGATGGTGTATCATGAAGTCAGTTAAGCTGTCGATGGTTTTTCATGAATTCAGTTGGGATGATGACGGCGTATCATGAATGATGGATCATGATTTTTTTTACATACTTTAATAAAATTCTACTTGTATCTAAACTACTATCCTGCATCTATAAAAATATAAAGTCAACGGAAACCACCAATGAATAAAATTAAGGTGGTAATGGGTTCAAATGTCTTGAGTAGCAACCTAAGAAATATATATATCTTACTTAAAAGGAAGCACTAAATCCTCATTCCAGTTTGCAGAAGAACCCTCTCCAGTGGTTGTTCGGAAGAAACTACCTTGAAACATAACTTCAATAAACGGTCGTACAGAAGCCTAGAAATTAAATTCACCAGAGCAGAAATCATTAAAAACAAACTTAAAATTTAAATAGAAACTAAATATTAAGGTAATCTCAATGTATATCAGAATATATCAGATTTTGGGAATAGCCTTAAGCTTGTCAGCAATATATTCAAGTGTTCATTGAGTTTTATATTTAAATTCATCAACGTTTTGAAAACCAGTGATAGGCACATAGCATTCCCACTTGGGCTTAATAGTTCAAAATAATTAGTCTCTTATTCAGTAAAACCAAATTTGATCAATTAAAATAGATGTATCACACAATTTTATAAAAACAGTAAAAAATCTTGTCATGAGATAAGATAATTATTTTTAAAATGTTGTTTTAATTTCTAGCTGACAAATTTAAATGTATTTGAAATGTATATATTTATAAAATGTATATATTTATAAAATGTATATATTTATAAAATGGGTTTTGGTAAGTCTAAAATTCTTAAACTTTTTTATTTTTGTTATTAAATATAATAAATATATAAATATAATTTTTAAAATTTATAAAATTTTAAAAATGTTACTTCTATACAATCTCTAGAATCGTAAATTAACACGTCATACTCAAATATTTATTAAACTTTGTGGGAAACTATGAAACTACAAAATTAACCTTAAATTATATCCAAATTTTAAAATACTAGCAATGACAATATTAGGATTTATATTAAATCTTAACATTTTATTTAAAACCTTGCTTAAAAACACACAAAACACACATACAAAAAAAAAAAAAAAATAAATTTAAAAAAAATTTTTTTGACTGTATAAGTTATCACCTCTTATAGGTAATAAAATTTATAATTTTAGCGTATAACTAAGATTTAAAATAGATTTTAAATACCATTTAATTAAAAAGATATAATGGAGAGGACATTGGCTTTCTATTGAGTGAAAGATTATTGTTTTATTAAAAGACTTTTCCTTATTTTTTAGATTATAGTTTAAAGAATCTCTACCAATGATAGAAAAATCTTCAAATGAAGGAGGGTGGCTATGCTCTTAACTATGATCCATAATTAAAAAGTGTGTGTATAGGCTAGGTGATCAAATTCTACGTTGTTCTGAAGCTCTTTTTCTTAGAAGTATAATAGTTTTTCCAATACAAGAAGAGTTGCAGCTACAAAACATACAATTTTAAACTACATCTAGGAGTAATTTTTCAATTTCAACAAAAAACTTAACATGTGAGTAAATGTTTTTGAAGTAACTTCCTAAGATCTGATCTGTAAAACACAAGATTTAAAGCCAAGGTAAGGAGCAACGAGAAACACTTAATTTATTCAAAACGGTAAGTGATGAATTAGGCTTCTTTTTCACACAAGAGTCTAGCAAAGAAAGTGGATAACTATTTTTTAAATACATTAGCTTAGAACTTTTTACTAAAAAGTATAAATCCTATAGTTTACAATATAGAAATATCTTAAAACCTCACGCTATTGATAAAAATGTTAAATTTTAAAGTTAATCACTTAAACTCCACCCATCCTTGGCCCGGAATAAATTACTTAAGAGTCTCAAAAATACAAAGGTATCAGTTAAGTTAGAATTTAGATCCACTACAAAAATCTTTGTTTTAAACTTTACAGTTTAATTAATTAGATTTTAACTAAATATAACATTAGCGTTTAAAGAAAATAATTTATCATAAATTAGCGTTTAAAGAAAATAATTTATCATAAATTATTCTATTATCCTCTTTTTTTAAAAATTTTGGAAAATAAAATTCGATTCAGCTTGGTGAGATAGAAAAATATGTTATAAATAAAAGTAATTCATTTTATAACCAGATGAATTAGAGCATTACACCAGATAAGAATTTGATTCCTTTCATTTGATTTCCTTTCAATTTTCTCTTCAAAAACGTAGGATGCATGTGTGTGTAGAGTTTTCTTACATCTATATCATGCCTCATGAGATTCTACCCTTGGTTCTATCAAAATTAATGCCTACCTGAACTGTCAATTGAGACCGTCATGCAATGGCTGCAGGTGATATATTGGCGATGGTAAAAGAATAAATAAAGTAGTTGGCTTGCTTATATATGCCCTTAAAATTTACAGAAAGAAAAACAGCTAAAGTTTACTTATAGGCAAAACTATATGTGATAATCAGGGCCGCAAATAATTATTTAAAACTTTTCGGACATGTACAAAATCTATCGGACAGAAATTCCAAAAATTTTCCCAGAAGTACAGAAAAAATTATAAAAAGTTGGAAATTTGCATTCTTATTTCATTAACTGCAAGTCCTCTCATTAAAGAAAGTAGTGTTTGTAGCTTAAAGTTAACCTCTTCCTTTCATGGAAGAGTTGTATAATGTATAATTTTATGGTCAGATAATTCTATTGTTCGAAAATTCTTTTTTTCAAATATTTTTCAGAGATTATTTTAAGAAAATAAAATAAATATTACAGTTTAAGTGAAATGCTTGTAAATTATACATCAAAATAACAAAATGATTTTATTGCGATTTTTGAGCTTTTTGACTGGTAGTTCATGAATAATTAATGAATTAGGTTGAATTGAAGTAAACTTCTTAGTTGCTAAGAAACAAAGAAAATCGTAGACAAAATAAATTGTTTATTCATTTTTCGGTAAAATTTTCTTTTTAAAAATGCAAGTATTGTTTTTGCAAGGTTATAATTCTTTTTTTTTTAGTTCTCTCGTCTTTATTTCTCCCAGCCACAATGTCGGAGAAATAACGATTTGAAACAGACAAACCACCAACCCTATTGGACATTGACCGTCGACCGACGCTTATTTGCAGTCCTGGATAATATCACATATACAACAATTTTTGCTACATTTGGCAAAGTTGATAAATCCTTGCCTATTCTAGGTTATTAAAATATGCAATGAAAAATGCTAACCTTTAATTCAATAGTTTTAGGTGCATGACCTTCATTATGAGGAAACTGGTGTTGTGAAGAAGCAGTTTTATTGGCTCGAATAGGTATGTTAAAACCACGAACAAAATTAATTAAAATTTGAACGTCCTTCACTGAAGCTAAATTCTAAAACCAAAATTTTTTAACTGAAAACAGAATCATCTGCTGTTAAACAGTAAATAATCAAATTAAAATTAATATAAAAAGGAGAAAAAGGAAGTTTCTATGGACTATACAATTTTTAGACTGAAAATGACTATATTTCATATATCAGTACCAAAAAACCTATACGATCTTTTTTTTAAATATCTATAACAGTAACTTTTTTTTTCAAATTTTCAAATTAATCCAATAACAGTCAATATAAGCTCAGAAACAATTGAGGGTTTCTATCTTACAGCAAAGAGCTTTGTTTAATGTGATGATACATATCCACAAATTAAGTTTTAGTCATCTATAATCATATTTTTCCTTAGAGCAACATAACTCTATATATATAGATATATATATATATCTATATATATACACTTCATAGCACATAAAATTCATTAAGGTTTGAACTCAAAGGGTTAATTTAATGCTCTTAATTACAACAAGTAAGTGGAAGTTTAAAATTACACGTAAGTATACTACTAAGAAATTATATATCAAAATCAACAAAAATAATATAATAAGATAAAATATTGACCTGCCCTCCAACCTTCTTCCTCTCTTTACGAACAGGCTTTAGGGGACGCCGAGGCTCCATAACTTGGAATATACGAGCTCCAAGAGATCTAATAATCAAAATATTATAAATGACATTTAAACAAAAAAATATTCAAATAGTCCCTAAAATGACAGAGAGTTACAGTAAGTAAAGGCAAGAGTTAGTAAAGAAAGCCCAGAGTCAATCAAGCGGACTAAAACAGAAACTTATTTGAAGCCATTTTAAATTAATTAATTCAAAAATTTAAAACAAAATAGCGAAACAGAAAAAAATTCATACATTAAATATCATTAAATTAGATTTTTATGTTAAAAAATTCAAAAAACAGCAATTAATGGCCCGTTCCTAGCTTGATTAAAAATCTAAAAGGCCAAGATGAATCTATCTTCAGCTTTATATCCAATATGCAGGCCTGGGAAAGAATGGTGTGCGATCACCAAGCACACACAAGCCTACTGAAGGTTCAGGCGTGCAATGTACCACACTGCCTATGTTCTCAAATGTGATGTGTGGATAGCCGCATGCCTAAAATAAATGTTTTAGCATCGTCAATCATAATAACCAATGAGTAGTTGTTTACACTTCAAAAATAATTTCAATGGAATATATCTGCCAGTCACTCCAATCCAAAGACATTTTATAATTTAGATTTATAATATTAATGGCTTCAACAAATATTTACATTATGCATATATATTTAAGAGGAGTGAAACTTTCAAACATCTCATGAAATTCTTCTTCTTTTTTTACAATGTATGATAAAATAATAACAATAAAGTTTTTCTTCGCACATTTGTAGCTTAAAGTTAACTTTTGTGTTCTTGAAAGAGCTGCGTAATGGTTTAATGGTTCGAAAATAATTTTTTGTCAAATAAATAAAACTTTTTTCAGAGATCATTTTAAAATATAAAAACAGCTATTATAAAGCTTTGTATAAAGAATTTATACACATATAGTTCTTGTAAGTATATAGGACTTAATTTTTTAACGTATTTTGTATTTATTTCATGAGATTTTGATATCAAAAATTTATATTGCATTTCTATGAATACGTTATTTTGCATAAATACATCGAACATTAATTTCTTTAAATACCTTTCTTAATAGAATATTTGCAGATTTTTTATATTTGTGGTGTTACTGTATATTACCGTAACCTTGGATATGCGTTAAATATGCGTAATTATAAAGCTAGATTCAAATTATTTAATTATTTTTTGCCTTTATCTATATTTCAAAGAAAAAGTGTTTAGGGTGTTATAATAATTATTTAATAGGCTTAAATGTGATTATTTTATCACATTAATCAACCCCTTACTTTTGTTACACTAGTGATTTTGTGAGGTGATCTTTTTCAGCTATTTTATTATGGAGCAAATATAAATAGAGGGGAGGGGATATATAACAATCAAATATAAATAGAAGGGGGGGGGGGATATATAACAATCAAATATAAATAGAGATGAAGGGATATATAACAATAGAGCGGAAGAGCACACG
>JAUZNK010002862.1:0-11226 GCA_035046665.1 Euphysa ruthae | reverse complement strand
ACAGATGTTTTGCTTTTTTTCTAGAGTTGTACTTTTAATGATAAAATTGTTTTCGTGAAAAGAATCCAGATGAAACACGATATTACTTTCGATACAGTTTTTGAAGATCAAGAATTTTCAATAGCTGTTGTTAAAGTAGAAGAACAATTTTTGCGACAGCGAAGGAACCCCTCCGACGTACCTCGGATTTTAAAATTTTTAACTTCTCGCACGCATCTAGAAAAATATAGAAAAATTCCAATAACAAACATGGCGAACGGTGCAGGCACCAAAATTCCACATAGAAATGTTACAAAAATTGGCCCATATAATGTGGGAAAATCAATTGGGAAAGGAAATTTTGCGGTTGTTAAACTTGCAGAACACAGCCTCGCTAAAGTCAAGGTTTGTGGCTTATTTTTTTCTTTGAATTATAGGACAGCAGTATATTAAAGCCTATTATGTCAGAATGCAGTTCTTAAAAATATAAAATTCGCTTTGGAGTTTTATATCGTAAAAACCTTTTAAGTTCTGCCCTAGCAAAATAATTAGACTCGTCTTGCAATTATGTATCTAGATTACAGACCCTTAGAATTCTGCTGTGTCAAAAGGCTCTTCTTTTACTGGTATCAGGTAGAACTTTGGTAAATTTCTCAAAATTTGGAGTAATGGGTTAAGTTAAATTTTTAAAAACAAAATGACTTAGTTTTCCAAACTGAGTTGTCAGTAGCCATAATTTCATTTTTTTTGGTCTTAGAGTGTTGTAGTTAGCTTTATTTATTAATGCGAACTTGAAAACAGGTCTCCTTTTTTTTTCTTTTTGATTTGCAATAGATAAGAATATAGCATTGCTAACTATATGTCAACTATATTTAGATAGAGATTTTAGGGTATTTTTGAGGATTAATATTTTTTGCACGTCAGTGGTGACACTGTGTATGACAAACTGTGCTACTCTTTCCTTTGTTTAACATAGGAATGATGTGATAACTATTTATTTCTTCTGTGGTATACCTTAAATATATGTTACCATCTATGTCATTACGAATCTTTTCTGGTTCCATTAATTCTGTTATCTACTAATAATCATTGTTTTTATCTTAGCATATGTGTATTCCATGGATCAGTAGGTACTACTCTTGCAAAAATTGTTTCTATTGAGTTTATATTTTTCTTCATTAAAAGAGAACCAAATTTATTTCTGTGTGCGAAAGTTTGGACATGATTGTCTTGTTTTGCCTTATCATGCTTTGGAGCTTTTTGCAATGTATTATTATTTTCATTATTACTATTTAGATATTTAGTAAATCGTGTTTTGGTACTTAGCTGTTATTTTATTTATTTTGAAATCTTACAACCTCATTTTAACTTCACCACTTACTTAGTTTTCACTTTTTCAATAACAGTTATTTAAACTCACTGAAGTAACTAGCAAAAGTGTCAAATTCAAAGCATAAACTACTTACAAATTTTCTACATTTTTGCTCATGGCACTGATTGTGTTTACTTTTTCAATTATGAAGTCATCAGCAAATTTCAGATTTATCAACATAATTACCATAATATTCTGCTTTTTAATTTCCTCATTTTTGTCTTGATCTGTTCCTTCATTTAATGAGTTATAGTTTATCACTCTATTATTCTATTGGTTTTGCAAGTCATCCTGTGATCTACCTCTTGACAGACATTTTTTTTAAGCTGCCCAAATTTTAGAATTATCTTTTTAACTCAGGGACTTAAAGTTAGTTTTATTTTTGGTTATATAAAACTTATTACTGATAAAGTGACATTTTCTCATTTCAGGCCATAAATATGAATGAATGTGAACAAAGCACAGTAATGATACAATATTTAAGAATAGAAATGTCAAACTACTAGGTATAACCACGGGCTGCAAATTATTATTAAAAGCTGTTTGGACAACAGACCAATTCACCAAAGCCTTTAATATAGCATTCAGATGTAGGCTCTATGATTAATTATTGTTGGAGCTGATTTTATTGTTCAAATGTACTTTCTGGTGACGAACCATATGAGAAAATCAACTCTATTTCCTCAGAAAGTGCTTCAGCACATTTTTCCTTAAGCCTATACAACATGGTAATAGCTGCTAGGAATAACAAGATATTTGCAATTAGTTCGCCCAATAGATAGATATATAAATTTACATATTTGATGATATACACCTATCTCCATAATTGTAATCATTAAATTAATAGCTTATATTGACTTATATTGTCATTATAAGTCGTACTAGCCATTTGACCTATTTCAGCATATGACGCTTAATCCTAGGAGATGATACAACTACATGTTAAATAATCCAATCCTGAATGATAGAATTGCCTTATCTAAACTTATATAGAAATGTTATGAAGTCAAATTTATTTATGGATCAATTATTAAAATTTCTTTACTATGGTATCAATTATATCTGCTTTTGTAGTAAGCACTGTAAGGAAAATCAGTGTTTACTGTATGACTTTGTCTTAACATGTAAACATGTGTGGCTGACAGACACAATAATTTTATGAAGTGTTAGACACGCACTAGTAAATTTGCCACCCAAGGCTAACAACCATCTCCTCTCAGAGTGAAATGCCCATGTAAAACACTAAAGTAGTATTTGTCAGTGTGCAGGATATACTGATAATATACACTACAAATACACTGTAACTCTCTAACTATATAATATAAATTTAAAATTTTTTTGTTTATTTTGTTATTTCCACTGTAAAAAATTTCAAACTTGCTGCTTAGAGACAAGAAATAGCTAATGAATAAAGAAAAAATTCTTCATATAATCTCTAAAAAATTTTTTGGTACTGGCCCCGAATACTGTCATTTTGGGTATAAAAGTCATGATCTTTCAAATCTTCTTAAAATCCTTCCATCAACTTTTTAAAATTTATGTATAATATTGAAGGACCGTTAGTCCCTTTTGACTTATGTATCTACTTGCTGAAAGTTCTTGTTAATGGGCCTGGGTCTGATTTATGACCCAAAAACGAAAAATATGTTTTCTGACTTGTCAAAAATTCACATTCTGATTATGCTGAAACTTTAAATTATATTAGATATTATTTATAAAAAATTAGGCATGTCTGCGATTTTGATAATGTTATTGGTTAGCGTCCCAGGACCCAACAAATAAGAATTTTTCAGTTTTACCGAAATGCTTTCATTTACCTTTTTTTTTCATCTTTTGACCCATGTTTCCATATAATAATTTTTTTGAATAATTTTCATAATTAAAACCCGCATGGGTAAACACAAATTTTTTTGTAAAATATACTTCTTCATAACAAAAAATGGATACTAGTAAGGGTAAAAAGATAAGGCTGACAACGTTAATACATGAGAGATGGGGGTGTAATTGGCCACAAAATGGAGACTGATGATGTTGGTAATACATATGTTACTTTTGTACAAAAAATGAAAAATATTTTATGAAACACTTGGGTGTTTCTTAATTTATTTAAAGGTGCTATGGTGGTAAAGTATGCCAAGATTTTCAAAAAAAGACCAACAATGTCACAAATTTCTCTGTCCTTCGACATCTAAATGGAGAATCACGCAAAATATAAATTGAGAGTCGAAAACCTGCTGGAAATCAATTACATATTCCTGTCAACAATGGGTACAAATTTATTACTTTTTATCCTAGCCTCAAAAAATGTTTTAGACTTTCTAAAAAAACATAATCTTTGTAAAAGAAAATATTTTGCTAATGCATGCTAATGGTTGACAAGTTTCAAATCATAAATATCAAAACAAACATTGTCATTGGTTAGTTTTAAAATATTAAAAATAGCAAAGAAATAAATAGTTTTATTGGTAAAAAATTTATTACTAAAACAAAAACATTTGATTGATTACATAATTATATACTGTTTATGTTTATATACTGTTTATACTTTTTCGCTAGTGTCAATGGATCGATATGTTTGTTATGGTTCTTTACGATAATCCCAGCCATTTTGAATTCAAACGGAAAATCGACAGCTTTCACATGTAGACAGACGATTGGTAAAAAAAAAGTGCTTTGGTAGTCTCAACTTTCTCCTCAAAACTCATCCTAAATTCCATTTAAAAGAAATTCAAGCAATCTAGACTTAAAAATTTTCTTAGGTATCTTTTGTCAAGCCACAAGACTTCCACCATTCTCTTTCTTCACAAGAGCTATTAAATACTCAGGAGACTGTTTGCTCATGGCAAAGCCTGATTTTTTAAAAGCTTTTTAAAAACTTTGCAATATCCAATTTAATTTTGAAAAAAATTCTTTTCATTGTTTTTATTTGATTTACTGATACTTTTAACTGGAGGCTTTTAGCAATTCTCTCAAAGAGATGCAGGCAAATAAATTTGTCCATGCGGTAGGTGGTGCAGGCAAGATAACAAAAAAAAATGAAGGGGTTAAATAAGCGTAAAAATTTTTATAATCTTTTTTGAGATGCATAATTTTTCTTTTAATGCACTGTAGGGGTAGGATAAAAGTGTGTTTATTTTCCTTAAAGAATAAGTAACAGATTGATGCAAAATCAAAACAGTTTTATCTTCAGTAAAAACACTAGAATAAGTGTAATTATATTTGATCCCTTTATATGCCCGTCTCCTCTATTTATATTTGCATCATAACAGCGTAACTGCATTTAAGCCTATCAATAAATTATTATAACACCCACACTTTTTAAGTGCTTTTTCTTTGAAATATAGAAGAAGGCAGAAAATAATTAAATATTTTCATTCTTATTTTATAATTACACATATTCATTGTCTACAAAAGATAGTTAAACCACAAATATAAAAAAATCTGCAAATATATTCTATTAATTGATGTTCCATGTATTTATGCAAAAAAAAAAACGTGATTTTAGAAATGCAATATTAATTCTAGTTATGAAAATCTCATTAAATAAATAAAGAATATGTTAAAAAATAAATCGTATATACAAATTACACGTGTATCAATTTTTTATACAAAGCTTAATGACCATTTTTATATGTGAAAACGGTATCTAAAAAAGGTTTGTTTATTTGAAAATAAATATATATTTTCAAACAATATGATTATTGAACCATAAAACTAGTATGCAACTCTTTCAAGAGCGAGAAGGGTAAGTTCAAATTACAAATGAAAAATCTTATTTACATTATAAAAATAGACATTGTAAAAAAAAGCATAGACGAGGGAAAAATTGTTTGTTTTAAATTATGCAATATATAGTAAAACTTTATATTTAGTAATTTTTAATGTCATTGAATTCAAATTATCATGCAAATAATTTTGTTTTGGGTGATATATGGGTATGTGGAAGTAGAGCATTACAAATACACAAAACATAGACATGATTCAACACCACAAGCAGTTTGTTATCTAAATTGACTTTTTAATGTTTTAAGCTGAGCCTTGACGTTCTTGTTTGTACTTATCCAAAGTGACATTCGGACAACCATAAAGACTGATGAAAAGCTGGTTTCGGGTTCCCGTAATAATGTGAACCCCCTTTAACCATGCCAAAAGGAAAAAATTTTGGAATATACTTGAAATCTAAGTAAACGATAAAATACCAAAAAAAAAGTATACAGCACTGTGGAATTACCTTGCTAGACACAAAAAACGAACATATTTAAATTTAAAAAATGAAATTATACAAATCGCGCAGATAATATAAATGCTAACACTTGCCCACGTGTTTGTAACACGGACACTATTTTTTTTTAATGAGAGGAGCAAAACTTAATTGTACCAAAATCTCTTTTGGTAACATCATTAGATAGCATTTTATTCACTTTATATCTTTAAATTCTGATCTTTTCTTTTGTTTTATCTTGTTTATAATTAAACTATCATTTGAGTCGTTTTTATGAATTAAAACTAAATTTTTCTCAAATTTACATTTTGATAAAAATTATTTTGAACATATTTTCGAATAGTACGCATTTTTCATATATGATGAACTAAACTGAAGTAATATTAATTAATATATTAATATATATTTTTTTTTTTTGGCAATTTCGGAATGTCTGCCATTTTATGTTAGCATCTTTCATAAAAGTATGAAAGAACTCAAAATAATATTTGTCATATATTTCTCAAATTTTGGGATAACTTTTATTTGTCTTGGATAATCCCACATTGATAAAATATATTTTATTTTATTTTTTCAAAATATTTTCTGAACAAGCTGATTTAGACTCTGTTTAAATAAAATAATAAAGTCATTCAAATGGAATTACGTTTTAATTTAGGTGGCGATAAAGATGATTGACAAGAATCAGTTAGATGAGGAAAACTTATGCAAGGTTAAACGTGAAGTGAAAATAATGAAGAGAGTGAACCACTCTAATATAATTAGACTATATGAGGTTGGTTTATTATTAAAATCATGGTTTATTATGGTTAAAAGTTTAATAATATTGTTTTGATTATGAAGGTTTGAGTTGAGTGATTAAAAAAAAGTTTTAAAGTGAAGCTTTTGGTCATCATGACTCAGTTTTTTTTTGTTTAAGTTATAAGATGTAGCACAAAACATGAACTATATGTTATAATGTTATATATTTCAAATGTTTTGTCAAAAGTTAAGTTATGGAAAGAATTAATTTCAAATTTATTTTAAAATTTTAGGACGACTTGACACCCTTCTAGTTCTTTTTTAGAATTTTCTCTAATTAATCACTACTAAATTAATACACCCATACAACCCATACGATCAACATGTCCAAATCAGCACAATCTGTTTTCATACAAACTACTCAATTATAAGTTAGTTGCAACACACAGATTTATTTGTTAGGAGTATATGAATGCAAGCTTATTTCAAATATAGTCCTAAGCATCATTTATATCTTTTTGTATCTGAATTATTCATGTACCATGTTACTGAGACATACAAAGTGTAGGCATCACTATAGACTTGAATGGTTTCATGTTTTTATTGAGACGTTTTATCTTGATCATGTGTCTTTTCTTATATGCTCAAATACAGATTAGGTCCTGGCAATTTGATTAGTGATATCTATATATTGTTTTCTCTCTGGATGATATTATTTATCCCAAATAATTAAACTCTTTAACCACGTCTTTGTTTCTTTGCCGCATATATTGATAATAGAGGTGATGGGGCTTGGGTTGCTATTTTTTCTGTTTGGTTTTATTTTTAATCTTATTTTTACAGCATAAATGTTTATTTTGTTGAATAATTTTGGTTTGGTTCTTCATCTGAGCGTTTTCAAAGCAAATTACTGGAATGCTAAGACAAGGTTGAAAACGCAACCTAGAAGTTGTTAAATTTAAAAAGCTGAGAAACGGACCAGTAATCTGTTCCATTTTAAATGTTTAAACAGTATGAAAATGAAAAGATAAGAAAGAGGTTCTAACAATTTCAACTGTGCATCACGTTGAGATGGCTGTTGTTGCAAAAAGAAAAAAAAAAGTTAAGGTTATGATGAAAACATTTCTGAAACAGGTGGAAATTACCAAATTTTATCATTTAATCAGTGTTATCATTTAATTCTGCTTTACAAAAAACACTATAAAAAAGTAATAAGTATATAAACAGTATAATAAATTTTTCTAACAAATGCGTTCTAGTTATGTGAAGAATATGTACTACAAAAAGAAGCATTGACAATAAATTTTACCCCAGATCATTATAAACATATAAATACCGGTTGGAATTCGAAAGGGTCAGTGAAATGCCTCATGGGGAGGTGAATCTTTTTAGCCCTGGTTGAAAATCTTCTTAGAGATGATTTTTTGATAAAAATACCAGTTAGCAAAGATTGGCAAACCAATAATTGTCTTGAGGAGTTGGTAAAGTATACCTCCTGATCGTGTATTCCTCCTTTGCCTATTGGAGTGTTTCCTGCATTGCCATATCAGTCTTGATCCTTCCATAAGTTGGTTATGACTTTTTGGTTACCTTCTTATCAATGGTAAAGATTTGTCTTTTCACATACATGGAGTTCGCAATCTAGAGGAATGGTACATTTGTTTACATCTATCTCTTATAGTCGACCGGTTAATTTTTCTTCTTATACCTTTCTCCTTCCACAAAGTCCTGCAGTGTAAAAACTCTTTGAAAATACTTACAAGGCTCTCATAATCCATAATGTCTGCTAATATATTTGTTTTTTGGGACTTCCTTCACTCTGACTGCTACTTTTTAGTCTTCTGGTATTAACAAACTTCACCATATCTCAGTCATACATCTTCATTTAAGCTAAAAAAGCAGGACAGAAATGTTTGAAATTGCAAAACTCAGAGGTTTTTGTCATGAAAATAACCAAACAACATGAAACCAGATGTAATATTAGGTGCAGCCAAATGAAAAAAAATGAAAACATTCGTATTTCTGAGGATGTTTAATGTGTCACTCTTTTGCATTATCAACAAAGAATTTTCCTTGGAGTTTTTTTTTTAGCGCAGTTTAACTTCTGTTCAATTAAAGTGTGGAAGTTCTGTGTTGGCTCATTTTTTAGCTTGTACCTTTGTCTCTTCAAAAAAAAAAAAAAAAAAAAAAAAATCATCACCCAACCCATATTCAACCATACCATACCCAACCATCTTTAAAGAAACAAATGAAAATAAAGTTTAAAGAAATTTTGATTAAAATCTCTGGAACTGCCAAACTTTTCTGAAACAAAATTTTACAGAAAATCCAATAAAATTGGTGTCCAGTCTAGAAGTCATTTACTGGTCAAAAATCACCTTCAAAGTGAAAGTACATACATGTAAACTAGAATATTCTGGTACTGGGATATTTTTGTTACGTTGAAATACCGAATATTTCCAGAATCAGTGCGCAAAGGTTTAATTAAGTTTGGTTGTTTTTTTAAGATGTTTTGGTAGTTTACGGGAGGTTTTTCATGTATTCAAAGTAATGATATATGTTTTTTAGTTTTTGTGTTTTATTTAAATCAATTGTTACTTTAAATGACTGATTTAGATTAGATTTAGAATGATATAGATTTCTATGTGTTTTTATAGCCAAACATCTTTCTTTTCTTCAAACCCATTTTAATTTTTAAATTTAAAGCAAATTTTTATGATGCTGGTAAATATCATCTAGTAAATATCAAAGGTTTTTTAGGCTGTGGTCCGCCCTATTTCTTGTATTATTTTAAATGGAGTAAAAAAATGATGTTATTTTTAATTTTTCTCAAGGAATTATGTTCCATTTCTACTAAAATTTTTATGTTTGAGAATATTGTTTCTCATTATTTTGGCATGTTTGTCATTAAAAAATTAAAACATAATTTGAAGAAATCAGAAAGAAATATTAATTATTTCATTATTTCAGTACTGGTAATTTAGCTTAGGGATGGTTGCCTTGGGGATGGTTGCCTTGGGGATGGTTGCCTTGGGTGGCAAGTTTTTTACTTTATGGCCCCACAATAAAAGATCCTAAATTATTGTGAGAAGGTTTGTGCTAGGAATAGCATTTAGTTTTAAAAATTTTGTTCCTTTGTTATCAAATGATTAGACCCATTTAATAACCAATTAATATAGTGTTTCATCCAATGTGTATCCTTTTTAATATGCCTGATATTTATAAAAAAATTATATTTTCACTACTTTATACATAAAAAAATGTTTTTTTTTTCAACTGGCTTTACCTGTTAGAAATCGTGAGCTTTGTGTAATTTTACTATACTACAATTAGCATAAGTTCTTAAAAAAAGAGAATATATTTTAAGTTTAATATTACTAGGTTATGGAGACTGAACGTTATCTTTACTTGGTTACAGATTTTGCTGCTAAAGGAGAAATTTTTGGTAAGGGCATATCATTGATTTGTGGAGGGATCACTTCCCATAATGCTAATTACCTCCCTTGAGACTATCCGATTAATCCAGCACCCATTATTAAGGGTGGTCTAATGAACCTCTGCCAAAATGTTTGGTTGTCCTGGAGAACACACTGTAGATAATTTTTGGAAAATGGCACACACAATATTTCTAAATGTACATCTTTGTATCCATTATTATCAAATCAATCCTCAAGATTTTTTCTATCATTTATACATATTGATATAGGAGTTATAACAGTCATATTTGGTAACTAAGCAGCATCGAAGGGTATTTATTGTAAATTACCAATGAAAAGCTATTTTTTTAAATTTGAAAATGATACAACTACTTTTTATCATCTAAAGGAATTGCTGCAACGATGAAAATCGTACACGTCACATGTTAGATTATCTATTTTTTGCAAGAAATTGTGTTTCAATCCTTTTGAATTTTGTACGAGGTTAAGAAATAATTTTCTTGCTGCTTATTGACTGTTTCAAAATTTGAATATTATTATTATTGATTCAAGCCATTTATTATTATATTTATGAGTTCTAAAAAATTAAAAAAAAAATTTAAGTAGAAGGACCGTAATATTTTTAGTGTTTAGTTAGAAAATATACTTTAATTTCTAAATTTCTAGTTTAGTGTATAAATTAAAATATAAATTTCTACTCAAATTCAAAATCAAATTTAACTAAGAAATATTATTTTCCTATTTAACCTGTGAAATGAATTTCTGATTCTGTTAAAACTCTCAATAATGTTATTGCATAAAGGTGCATTTCAATTTTTGAAAACTTCAATGTTCATTCAGGTTTGATTTTATCTAGACTTAGATCCAAACAATGGTTTTGTCTAAAAAAAGGTACTTTTTGTTAGAAGTTCTGTCATGATTCTGCAAAAATTTATGGTAGAATTATTAATTATTTCCAATCTTTATTTTCATTGGTCAGTGTGTTAGTTTCATTTGGACGTTATTTTGAAGAGCATTCATATGTACCTTGCTCTCAAAGGTTGCTAACACATGGAGGATGATCATTCATGACCATACACTTAAAATATACTTAAAGGGATCCCGAGGTCAAAAATGATGTCAAGTTAAATAAAAAGATTATAGAAATATAAGATTTGACTTGATAATCCTTCTTTACCTTCTAAAACTAATAACGAAATATCAGCTGTTTTGTTTTCAATTATATAGCTCAAAATGTCTATCCTTTTGACGCGCTTTTTTGAAATTTCAAACACTAGATACCAATCTCCCGGAAGTTTTGACGTCACAACTGAGCTTACGTTTAAGCTTTCACCTTACATTTACTTGTAACGTTACTTTTTGTGGTAATAAATTGCAATATAAAAAGTAAAAAAATTATATTATTTGATCAAAGCCACTTGTACTGGTTTATTATGGTTAAAATATAAATATTTAATATTTATATAATATAATAT
>JAUZNK010002861.1:0-11227 GCA_035046665.1 Euphysa ruthae | reverse complement strand
TAAATCTATTTATGTACATATATATACATATACATATTTATTTATATATGTACTATATATTTATTGTAGGTTTTCTATATATTTCATGTCTTCATTAAACATGACATAATGTAGAGGGTTGGCCAAAATTCTGGTTTATATACTAAATAAAACCATCTTAGAAACGTTAAAATTCTATTGTTTAAAAAGTCCTGCCAAGTTTTAATTTGTAAAAGGGCTAAAACGATTGGTTACTAAAATTAAATAAAATGTATATAAAATATATAGTAATATATTGTTGTAGCTAAGCAACATAGTTACAACAACAAATTTAATTTTAAAATTAAATAACCTCAAAAAATCTGCCCTCTAATTAATAACTTAAAATATGCTGCTGTTTGGATCAGATACAGACAATTTTCGGCTATGAAAGTAAATTTATAAATAGTTCCTATTTCTCTTTGAGGGAAACCATCATAGGCGATCCTCATAAATAAAAAAAAAAAGAAAATTTAATACTTTTTTAATAATCCCACATAAAACAATTGAAACAGTTTTCATATATGACAATACATTTATAATTAGATCCCTAAATAGTGAGGTCCCTTGCTTGCTCTATATGAAGTAATACCCAGCTCTTTATGCCATTATGGCCTGTTTGAATGAAATGATCGCGTAAAAAACGTTGTTTAAAAATTTTCTTGAGACTCTTCTTCATGTGAAAAGCAATCTAGATAATTCTTAAATCTAAGCCGAATTTTAGTACATGCGCTAACCACACATTTTTTTTTGCAGATTTTGAATTTTACTAAACATACTACTGTAATTAAGTACTCTACCCCGAATCTGACAGGTATCTTTACCCTCTTTACCCTTAATAAAGCTACTGTTCGCTACCGAACGATAAACCCCACAACGTTTCCCACGACACCCTTTACATTCCTCCTGAAAGGAAATTTTCTTCAAGAGCAGCCATTTGATATATCGCATGGCTTGGTGCCATTTTCATCCCAATAGCTGTACATCTGAGTTGCTTAAATACCTGATTATTATGTTCGAAACGGTTATTTATTATTGAGAACAAATTTCGCCAGCTCCAAGAGGCTTTCCGTAGAGACAGATTTGTCCTCGTGTTTATTTAAAGCTTCTTTAATAGCTTCGAGACAATTTTTTTTGTGGGATTTTATGATAGAGACCTAAAACATCAATAAACAAAAATCTCTTGGTAGAGAAGGAAGAGGGCTAAATTTTTTTAGGAATATAAATATTAATTAACTTTTTTAGTCAATGGTTCAAGGTGCTAGTCTAAGATAGAGGAGATATTTTTAGTGTAGTACCTGGTATTTGAAAAAATTGGGCCGCCAGAAACGACATGCAAACGCTTATGGATTTTCGATAGTAAATATAAGCGTGTTAACCTAGAATTATTGATCATAAGGTAATCCATAGTTTCACTGCTAACATCTCCTCTTATCTTAAAACTAGTCAGGTGATACTTGATTATTTCAATCAGCGCCTCAATGTAACCATTAAACAATGTAACCATACAACCACTCATTTATAACAATCGAAGTATTATTTTTTAAATTATGCAGAGCACTACGCTCCTCCTTAGTTAGATTGGAATATTTAAGCTTAGTATTAACAGTAGAATTTTCATATTCAAAACGATGTAGATTTTAATTGAAGCATCTATACTTTTATGGTAAATTAAAGTTAGACCGAAATTTATTAAAAGTAAAGAAATATTCCTCGTTAAAAGGTGTCACGATTACTTAAGTTGTCTACCAAAGATCTCCAATTCTCCCTTAAAACTTAGTTTTGGTTGGAGTGGGTACAAATTAGAGAACTTTGGTTAGAAGAAAAATGTTTGGACATCGGAAAAGTTTTACCAGACTAATTTTAATTGTTTTTTTCAGAGAGTCTGTGTTTAATATTTTTTATGACATCTTGAGTAATAGAAACTATAAATATTTGAAATTCTAAGAAAATTATGTTATCTTGTAATATTAATATGTGCATTTTGTCTGATTTGACGTTTTAAGTTATAGCGTATACAAATAAAATGAATGTTGGCAGTGCTATATAGGATGAATATGGCGAAAATACCATGGTTGTCGCAACTGCTATTTTTAGTTTTGGTCTCTCATCTTTGTACTGTACACACAATAAATGGTAAGAAAACCTTTTAAGTACCTTTCACTCTCAAAACTGAGCTGGGTAATATATTCTTTAAATTGCTCTTTGATTTATACAATTCAGTTTTTTTGGGATAAAAGTTTTTCTATAACTTTTTTTATGAAAAGAATTGTAATTGTTTATTTTATTACTTTTATAACCATGACACGAAAGTTTATATAAACAACCTATTTTAAACATGCGGGTAATAAAATGGTATTTTTAAGCAAACGCAAAGCCGTTATTTATCACTTTAATTTTTGGTAACGTAAGTATTATTTCTAACAGGTGACTTTAAAACAAAGGTTTGTTCTGTTGCACCCAATCCTGAGAAGCAGTTTATTCGATATTGTGGCAAACACGCTTTTACATTTAACCTTACTCAAATCCAATGTGCGCAGCTGTGTCAGATGAAGCCGTCATGTTTTACAGCACAGTGGTACCCTGGAAATTTGATTTGGAGAGCAGACTCGCGTGTTGTATGCTTTTGGTTTCGCCACGGAAAGGCATCTGTTTGTCCATGGGGAGATGGATCCACTTATAAACACCACCCTGGAGCTGCAATGATAATTTGCACTAATGGTAAGTTTCATTTGATGATAAGTAAATCATTATTCGCAAAAGAAATCATTTTCTTTTTTTTTTGCCAAACTTTAATGATCAAAAAAATATATAATGCTTCAAAATCTTTTTGTAATTTGCTTATAAAAAATATATTCAAGGTATAAATTCCAGTCAAAGAAATAAATTTATCAAATAAAGAAGAATTTTCTAAAGTCATTATCAGCATTTTAAAACCAGAAAATTTTAAAATCAGATAGTGCTACTAAATTAGTCCTAAATATAGAAAGAAGTACGGGAAAAATCTATTGTAACATTTCTTTTTTTGCGATTTATATCTTTTTATTTATGGTCATAATTTTTGGTCATTCCAGGACTTACTCAAATCATAACTCTTTGGTTTAACTTCATAGATTTTAGAAAATTGAAATTACGTCATATGAAGTCATGTGAGAAACTATGTTTTAAAATTTTTTAAAAGTGGCTTTTTTTGCATTAATTTAATTCTGCGACAGATGAGAGTTTATACGTTATGATCTAAAATATATTTTTGTTATTGCAATTAGGGTTAACAAATATTTTACCAGTTTACCAGTTACTTTATACAACTACTTAACACTATCACTGTTCACACTGTTCATAGGTAATATATTCGCTCAAATAATTCTAGATTTATGATATCATCAACATAAACTTTAAAACTAACTTTAAATTTCAATCATATGTTAGATAGAAAAAGAAAAAGTATATTTTCAATGAAAAACCTTTAAAAAAATAATCGAAATTTAGTTAACTTTACGGCTATGAATTTTTAAGTTTATAAATATTTAGTTACTGCTACTGGAAGTCCAACAACTTTGATACCAACTAACAGTAAGAATCTCAATAATGGTTTGTAATTAAAATTCCTTTAAATTTGTTCAAAGTTTAGCTAACTTTTATGTTTTTATTTTTTACATCTTCATTATTTTTCTGTTTACCGAAATTTAAACAGATTTAGCGATCTTCTAATGTATACAACCATCCGACAAAATATCGCCTACAAAATTAAACTATAGCAAAAAAAAACTTTAGTTCAGAGAAATTTTTTCACGATATTAGTTTGTATGCTTCCTCTTTTTTTCATTTTTTTTAAAAAATTAGTTCAAGCGGGTTAGCGATGAAATAACGTGTATCTCTTTTGCATCCTCGTCTGTAGGCTCTTACGATTGTAACAGTAAAGTTTCCTCTTTACACTTGAATGAGTCGTTGAATGTAACTTCTTTTTTTTTCGATATTTTTAAATGTTTTGTGATGGATTTGTTTCAACATGAGCAAGTGAATAGACTAAAAATCCGTTATAAAAGACTGCTTTCTCACAGCATTGGCAAAAAACACAAGCAGGGGTATCCAGGCGAGTTTCCTTAGATTTGTTAGAGCTATCAAAAAAAATTTTTTGCTTCTGTCCTCTCTGTAAAAATATTTTTGTCTTTTTTGGCAAGTACATTCGATAGTCGATATCATATTAGAATATACTCTGTATTATTTGTATTAATATAATTCAATTTTAAACTCACAAAATAAAGCTATCATCGGTGCCCTATCTAAGCACATGAACTCGTATCTTTTGATTAAACAAAATAACCTATAACAAATCTCAAAGTTTTTGGATGTTTTGGAATAATAAATACCAAAAGATATGTTCATATTTTCTAATACACCTCATTTATCAGTCTCTAAGCGCTGAGAATGAAAAATACCACGGGCATCTTCTTTAACTAATTTATTGAGGACGATACATAATATTTTTTGTTAACCATTGCAATTTTTTTAATCCAGTTCTGAAGTGCTTTAGTTGCAATTTCATATATAGAAGCTTTTTCATGTTTTGCATGTACTAGTGATCTTAAAAAATCCATGGAGATGATAAAATGGTAACTGATTTTTCAATAACTCTATGAGCTAGAGATAGAGAACGAATAAAAATACGCTTTCTCTCAGCTAAAACTTTCCAAAATACGGCAGCTTAAATGAAATAATGTAAAACATCTAACACCAACACTTAAACATGCAAACATAGTTGATACGACAATACGTTTGGCATTATTCACATACAGAAGATACAGTTACATACACAGCTACGGGTATGATTTATATTTACTTCTGTAGTGTGTCTTGATCTTTACCTTCTTTAAAAAATTTGCAAAAAAAAAAACAAAGAAAAAGACAGTTATGTTTTTATTTAGTTAGGTATAGTAAGATTGTATGTAAAATCTTTGAATTACCTAAAAACGTTTTTTCCCATGTCAGTAACTTTAAAAAGTTGATTCCAATTTTTTACACAATTGACCTTTATTGATAATGCACCATACTTGACTGTTTTTGTAGCAGGCATGCGTAGAAGATTGTTGTTGCCAGTGTATTATACTGGTGTGTAAATTTACAAGGTTTAAACATGCTTCGAAAAATATATTGCCAGATTGTTACTGACGTAATTATATGCAAATTTAAAATCTTGATACCGTCTGTCACTTTAAGGATGCCACTGTTTGCATACACAGGACTTACTGAAAAATGAAAAAGTTTAGCTAACATCTCAATCTTTCTACTGGTTTTCTCTATAATGACATTAATATGGGTGTTCCAATCTAGGTGTTCATCAAGAATAATTGATGCCAAAGTATTTATTAAACTTTTCTGGACGGAGTTTTTGACCACTTTCAATGACGTTTATACTTTTTGTTATCGTTTGAACGAAAAAGTTCGAGTGATGTTTTTGTTTTGTTTAAGGAAATTTTATTGATTCTTAACCGGACACAATGATGTTTAAGGTCATGAATTACCCACGAATTTATTTTTTTCATTGATGAATTTATATTTAAGACACTTTTATCATCGGCAAAATGAAAAATAGAAGAGCGGATTGCAGAACTGTTTGACTCTCATAGAAAAGTTTCCAAATAGCGGACACTCTAATTAACGGACAACTTTTTTTGTACGAAAAAGTATATTTGGCCTTTTTTTACCCTCCGATTAGCGGACAAAGATAAAAAATACAAGAAACCTTTTCTTTAATCCTTTCCTTTATCTTAAACATTTAACGGTTTGCTTCACTAGCTCATCCTAAACTGCTGAAATTTTCCTTTCAAGCCATTTTACTAGTTTTTCTGGACCAAAAAAACGGTAAATAACTGGAATTTCCAGTCCATACCCACCCCCACGATTTACCCTTTTGCCAACCACCTCCACTTCAATGGCTGCATTGGGGATGTTGAGGAACATGAAAGAAAGTTTTTTTTCTGAAACATGTCCAACGATAGATGTTTCTACCTTGGAGTCTTTGCGCATTATCGCCACTGCGTGTTTGTCCACTAAATTAGGTGGCTTTCGTTTGCACTTCAATATCTCCCCAATGAATGGGCTCCAGTTCTTCATGTAGGCATGGTATCCTCTAGTGAAAGAATTGTATTCATACCTTAACAAATCCCTTTCAATTGAAATTGGAATGTCGATTTCATACATATCTTCTGTAATCATCTTTACAGTATTATTATCAATGTAGTCTATGTAAAGTTCTCGTTTCGAACAAAATCAGTAGGCTGTGTTATTGACACCTTAAACCAACAGATCGTGAGAGAAGGAAGAAAAGTTATGATGCTTTTGGACAACGCCACTGTTCACCCTCAGTCTTTGATTGATATGTATAGCAATATAAAAATTGTTTTCCTCCCAAAGAATAAAACTTCGCCATTGCAGCCACTTGATGCTGGAATTATTCAAAGTTTCAAATCAAAATATCGTAAAAAATTAATGCGTTACGTTATTGCACATGTAAAAGAAGATTTGTTTCCTTCAAAAATTGCGAATGGAGTTGATGTTTTTCAAGCCATCAAATTGGTAGTGGGTGCTTAGAAGGAGGTTAGTGTCCCCACAATAAAGAACTGTTTTTCTAAATGCGGAGTTATTACAGAAGAACAAATTGAAAGCGAAGAAGACATTTGCAGATGAAGAATTCAAAGTGCTTTACAGGGAACTAGCTGCTGATTCAGAATGTGAGATGACAGCAGAAGAATACATTAACTTAGACGTTGAAAGCTGTAGCTCGTTACCAGCAATCAATGCCGATATGGTTGATTGGAGAGTAACTTCAGTTCAAAGCTGAGTTGCTGAACATCTCCGGCAAGAATCAAGGGAAGATCCCGTAGATGTTGTTTCGGAAAGTGATGTGGATGAAGATGACGTCGGGTATACTGAAGTTGAAGTAAGCAGAGAAGAAGCATTATCGATGTTTGACAAGCTTGTCAATCTCAAAGATCTCAAAAAAGAAGAAAGAACCTCACTTGTTTCGCTGAAAGAAAAGTTAGATCTAATCAAGATAAACAGTAGAAAACAGAAATCGATCAAAGACTTTTTTAAATGAAAAATCCATTTGCGTGTTTTTTGTTTATAAGCATTAAATTTTCATATTTTGTTCATTGTCATTGGTTTATTATTATTGTTGTTATTTATAATATATATAAGAATGCTGTTTCCTTTTCCCTAAAGTTACCCTAAAGCCAATCTCGTACCTTTAATACATAAATAAGTTACAAAATTTTCGAAAAATAGACAAAAATGCCAAATTTTCCAAAAAGCGGACACCTCTAGTTAGCATTTCCCAAATGGTGTCCGCTAATTAGAGGTTATACTGTATTAAAAACAACTGTTACCCTAAAACAGACCCCTGGGAACGCCATGAATTTTTTAGACACGGTGCAAAAATACCAGTCTCTAAAAAGATGTTTATCATATTGCTAAGAAGAACACTTATTAAAAGAGATATGATTTTTAATACCTGTGTTGGAACAATAAACGGATGCTTTTTTTGTGATTTGATTGGTTAATGATGTTTATTTCTGCTGGTGTAGTAGGTACCATAAAATAGAAGATTCTATGTCATGATTTAAGTAGTCATAGAATGTTTTTTGCGTTTTAGGAATTCCTTTTTTAGTTTTTTCTGCAAATGTTCCAAAATAATTATTAAAAGAACTTGCTATCACTTCAAAGTGTGTTTCAATCGTTTTGTTAATTGAGATAGCTGATCGTTCTCTTTGTTTTTGTTTGAAATGTTTATAGTTGATTTTATTCTAATCCACGCTTGTTTCAAGTTGTTATTATCACGAAAAAAAATTTTATAATAGATAGTTTTGCTCTTTCTTGTGAGATTCACATTGAGTTTTCGGTATTAAGTATAATCATAAAAAAATCTATTTGTTTTTGGCGGTTTCATTTTTTGCATTAATATAATTTATGTGTAAGCAATTACGTTTCGCTATTGATTATAATATCCCTTTTATCATCCATTGTTTTTTATGTTAAAGTGAAGGTTTTAATGGTATATTTTTGAAAGGAACAGTGATATCTAATTTAGCCTTTGTGTGAGAAACTAATTTAATTTTTGTTATGATAGCTCAGGATGGTTATAATTATATTTCAACTCATTTTCCTGGTTTATATTTCCAATATCATTTCGAAAATTTTCATCTCTAAAATTTTTATAATCTCTTCACATTGAGGACTTGTATTGTTCTATATTCATTTCTAAAATTGCAAATTGTGCTAGAAGATCAGATATGGGTTATATTCTCTGCAGTTACTTCTTTCTTTACTGACTATATTTTTATAAATGTATTCAATTAGTTTTTTTCTAATTTTAGAAGTTAATCTTGTAGATCTAAGCATTAAAGGAAAAAGAGAGTTTCTAGTAATCATATCTGTAAAATCATCAACATTGATATCGTTATAATTCAGTGTTAAAATCTCTTAGAAGTAAAAGTTGTTTACTTTGTTTTTTTAGAATATCAAGAAAGTTTTTAAGGCGGTTCTATACTAGAATATTACCAAAAAATGGAAAATTCAAATTACATGTTTTTAAGCATTTTCATATGTTTAGAATACGAAATTGAACTTTTTTTTGGCTCTATCGCATCGTCAAATATCAAAATTTTGCATTTTAAAATAGACATTACTTCCAGAAAAAAGTTTTTCCCTAGTTACGACCTTAGCGACCGAAATACCCTAATTTTAGGTCAAATTTTATATAGTTTTGCTCATAATTTGATTTGTGAAAAAATTTAACGCCCTCCACTACCCGGTGGAGTTGTTAATTGTCGAACGGAATTTCATGTAAACAAACGCAAAATTTACCATGAGTTGAGGAGACTAGCTCTTATAGAGAACAACTGATTTTAAAATATTTTTACTTTAAAACTCTTAGTAATATTATTTAGTGCATGTTATATACATTTCGTACTTTTTCTGATATGTTCATAAATTGTTAACCGTTTACAGAAGTGAAATAATGAAATCGTTAAAACAAAACATGAGTCATTTTTAAGAAAGTCTGGTATTTCTCGACGTGTTTACAAAAAAAAGATCTTTTTTGTGGAAATAAATATACAAAAGAAAATAGTGCTAACTCTATTTCCCTTAACACATCAACGCTTTCTACATCCTCTATACTTTCTACATCTTACCAACATTTCATCTTTTTCGAGGAAATTGAATAAAAGTAGTGAAGTGTTAAAAGACGTTAATGATAATCGTGGTTTCAGTGAAGACACTACTGAAGATACATTTAATATAATTATTGACTCAGATATTTTAAAATTCTTATTGGACCATTTATGTGTTTGTCCAAGATGTGGACAAACACATTACCATCAAGCAAGTTGAAAGAGAAGTTTACGATCAGTTATTACTATGAGGGAGATAGGAAAAGGACACACTGCCCTATCAACTTTTTGTGGATACATGAACATTCCATGCCCAATGCAAGTTAAAGCCTACAACGATATGCAAGTCACAAGTCATTCAGCTTACAAGAATGTTGCTGAACTTTCTATGAATATTGCTGCAGAAACCGTCCACAAAAATACAAATGATAATGATAATGAGCTGTCATTTAATGAAAGCATATCGTCGTCGTTGACTGATGTCACTGTCTTGTGCGATGGAAGTTGGCAACGACGTAGTTGTTCTTCCCATAATGGTGTAGTCACCGTTATCGAAGGTGACACTGGGAAATCTCTCGACTGCCGTGTTCTTTCAAAGTCATGCGCTGCATGTACGTCTCGTACCAAAAATAGTTGGTGTAAGTTCCAAAATGATAAAATAAATGGCAGAAATTTTTAAAAGGAAAAGCCTGGATTCACGTTTATTTTTTTCATAAATAGTTAATTAATCTCTTTTTATATAAATATATATTTTTTGAAATGCATAGAAGTGATCCTCATTTAACGCTTTCTGTTAGACAGTGCTCAATATTGTAGTTTGGTAAAGTGATATTCTTAGTTAAAAAGAAAACATCTGCACCAATGAAACAATTGTAGTTTTTTGAGTACCAGTGGCAACATTTTTTACTGAGGTTAATGTATTTTTCCAAACTTAGAACTACTAGTAACTTCTGAATCACTTTATCTACCATAATTGACAGCATCAAAAAATGCGAGCATGTAGCTTGCATATACAACAAAAGCTAAAAACATACTGAGATCATGTAATGCATGTTTTTACTGATTACTTCATGATGAACAAGTTATATTTCTAATTTTTCATTAATTTTCCATTGCTTGTTTGTTTGCTTTTTCATTGTTTTTGAACAAAAGAAAAACAGTCAAGAAAGTGGTTTTTTTGTCATAAAAATTTTTTCCAGTTTAAAAACCAAAATTTATGACCCCAACACAAATTCTTTATAATAACATTTCTTACGCGATTTCTTTACAGATGCAAATTTTATTATGCATTTACGTTAAATTATGTGACTCACAGTAACTCGAAGTTTCGTGCCAGCTGGAAAATTGCCCCGATATATTACTCGTTAGTTTTTGCAAGTTTTATTTTTACTCTAAAAGATCTTATATTTTGGATGGCTTATACCTAACGGGCTTATGCCGGTATTTTATAGAAATAAAGTAGAGTGAAAATAAAAAAGCATCATTTGAATTAGACATAAAACTTTACGGTAATGTCGATTTCATTCGGATTGAATTGTATTCTTTATATTCTCGTTACATTAAAAGCTTAAAATTGCCACCAACAGTTTATAAATAATATTTTTACGCAAAGAACTTAAACTGGAATTGTTACTTACCTCACTAAGAAGTTTTAATAAAAATTTTTAAACATTTAGAATATTTCTTCGTTATTCACCTATTTTCTTTCCCGAAATAAAAAAGACTTAGAAATTTTTTGGTTCTTTTTTCATCATAAGTATGGGAAAGAATGAAAAGTGGTAGAAAGGAAAGAGCAAAGATCACTTCGATGGGCCAAATATAAAAAAATAAGTTTACATAATATTATTATTATTTACTCGTTTAATCATTAGTCTAGTAATCTAACTCCTGAGTTACTGGTATATAGAAATACACATATGCTACTTCGTGTTAGCGTCTTAAGAGTGGGTCATTTATAAGAGATTAAGTTTATCACATGTATTTGCAGAATCATAAGGCGAGTAATCCTACTTTGACTTATGCATACCATATATATA